>JAQQSV010006650.1:0-14223 GCA_028646515.1 Pseudochirops corinnae
ATTCTCTACCCTGTCCCTGTCCCTGTCCCTTTACAGACATGTGTACTTCCATCAACCTGCCCTCCCCCCCCACCCTCCCCTCCGTCATCCCACCTCTCATCCCCATCCTCCCTACTCTCCTGTGTGGCAAGATACCCAGTTTAGAATTTATGTCATGGAAGCCAAAATGTTGAGAAACAAATTAGAGCAGAAATAGAAGAATCAAGTATATGCCTCAATTGTTTTGAGCAGGCCTGCACAACCTGGCAGTAGATTTTAAACTATTAAAATGGGTTAAACTTCTTTGGGCCACAGATAGGTTAGACTAGAGACAGACTGATGATGGTTGGTTGCTGCCAGTCATGTGACAAACAAGAGAGTGAGGATAGTGACAACCCTACATTTTTTGTGGGCTTCCCAAAATTCTTTGGCGGGCTAAAAGAGGCTTGTGGGCCATGTGTTCTGCAGGCCTGATTTTGAAGAATTGGTCTGAGAAATAGGGGAGAGCTATAGGACAAAATCTTAGGGGGATGGTAGGGTCTAGAGAAGATTTCTTTAAGGATCAAGGAGTTGGATGTATTTAAAGACAGTACAGAAGGAACCAGCAGATAAGGAGAGATTCACAAGAGAGAAGAGATCATATATAGGTTGGGAGAAGAATGATGCAGGGATAAGAGATGTGGAGGCCACACTAACAAAATTTGGCCAAGTAATGGGGGGGATGGGGCAAGAGGAAAGGATGATTTTTCAGAGAGTGGCAATTCTCCTGTTTTTAATATAGTAATTTGAGATGCCAATAAAATATTCAGGCAGAAATATATATCAAGCAATTTTGGTGTGGCATTAGAGTGCAAGAGAGTGATTTAGGACTGACTATACAGGTTTGGGAGTTTTATGAGGAGAGATGATAATTGAAGCCATGGGAGCTGCTGAAATCACCATGGGAGAAAGTGCAATGAGAGAAGAGAAGATGTCCCAAAAGAAAAGCCAAGGCCGTTTCTAACTCTAAATCTATGACTGACTCCATAAGTACTTGTCTAAAATGATATATTTATTAAACAGGACATTTGGTTTAAAACAATTAATTGGAAAGTCATTTCACTCTCACTGATGTTTTTTTTTTTTGGAAGGGGGAAAGGCAGGGCAATTGGGGTCAAGTGACTTGCCCAAGGTCACACAGCTAGTAAGTGTTAAGTATCTGAGGTCATATTTGAACTCAGACCTCCTGACTCCAGGGCCTGTGCTCTGAGAGTACCATAGAATTTTCTAGCACAGACTTGTTCGGTATCCAATACAAGCCCTCTCATCTGATACAAGCCTTATAGATACTGAAGCTCCAATATGGCAAACTTTTAATAAACTTTGCTTTTCTTTGACTGAGAGAAGACTTGAGTCAAATTCATTCAGCAGGACCTGGTGTGTTGGTATTTTGGGGTCTTGAAGACCCCTACCCTAAACCCATTATTTTATGGTAACCCTCTACGTACTGCGCCACCTAGCCCACCCCTTCTCTCACTGATTCTTACACATTGGAGAAAGTCATTCATTACCAAACCAAGTGTTAGATACCAAAGTTCTTTGTTCCATTTCAAATACAGCATTGGTCTACTTTACCCTCTTCCTGGCCAGTTGTCAGGATTAATCACCAATGCCAGCCCTCCTTCTTTCCAAGGTCAGTTGAACAAATCTGATGCATTGCCATTAGGAAAAAAAAAAATGTCTTGTGATCACTTGATGTGCAGAAGGGCAGAATAATATTTTTCAAAGGGCTCTGGATTTATAATGATCAAATCTGTAGTACTTAAACTTAACCTCCATTCTATAACCTTTCCAACGCTTTTTTTTTTTTTCTCTTTCTACAGGTATCAATTCCCCATATTCCAAACCCTTCTTATTAGAACTTGGTTGCACAGTAGAAGGGGGCAAAAGCTACTTCCTTGGCCCAGCTGTGGAGTAGGAAAGAGAGGTCCTTGTCAGGTTTCTAGGTAGGCATCCCTAACTTATCCATTTCCCAGAGGGGGTAATTGAACATCTCCAAGGACTCATTGACAGTACATATTTTCTCTCATTAACAATAAAATTAATACTACTCTTCATTTACACTACAGGGATAAGGAAGGAAAGAGAATCATTCCCTTAAGGAAAGGAAAGACTTATTTTCCTTAGACCACAGTTTGTCCTATGGGGAAGGGGAAGGTTGTTTCCCAGATGAATTCTAGTCCAGCTACTAATTGGTGTTCTTAAAGTAAACCCAAATGCTACTGTTTGGGCCAAAGCAGACCAGCACAACACAGGTGTTTGTAACTAAATGCTCAGTTCCTTAGTATCCCTGTGCCACCATCTAAACTGAAAACCCGATTTACATTAAACTAAGTGTTCTTAACCTGAGTGTACACATACATACACATATATACATCATATTTCAATGCAATTGGCTTCCTTTGTAATCCTATATATTTTATTTTATGCATTTAAAAAGATTATTCTGAGAAAGGGTCCATAGATTTCACCAGACTGCTAAAGGAGACTATATCATTAAAAGAGTTAAGAGCTCCTGCATTGAAGAAAAGATTTTCTAATACTGAATTGAGAAATCATAATTTAATTTAATTTAAAAATTTTTTTTAATTTAATTTAAAAAATATATCCTGCCAATCCAAATTATTAACATCTGTATTGCTTTTAGCAGGTTATTTTACCTTCCTAGGCCTCAGTGTGCTGATAGAAGGGTTGTAAGCGGTCATACTTAAGGTCCCTTCTAGTTCTGACATTCTAACAATCACAAGAATTCAGGAAGGAATTGTCATTTCGCCACTATAGGAACTTCCCAGTCAGTAATTGTCTCTACCAATGAAGATGCAACTGGCTATGATTGAGGAGATAAATCCTAGAAGGTTGCTTGAGACAGAAAGACTTAACCAAAATTGTACAGGCAGTGTGATAAATAAGCATTTATTAAATGTTTAGCATGTGCCAGACACTGGGCTGACTGCTGGTGGTACAAAGAAAGGCAAAAAACAGGCCTTGCTCTCAAGGAGCTCTGAGTCTAATGAGACAGAGATAATTTGCAAACAATGATATACAAACATGACAGTATGCTAGATAAATTGGAGATAAGATAGGGAAGGGTCTAGAATTAAGGAAGATCAGGAAAGTTCTCTTGTGGAAGGTCAGATTTTAGTTGGGACTTGATGGAAGCCAAGAAGGCCAGAAGGTGATGATGAAGAAAAGAATTATTGTTATGTCCTTGTTATTTATCCTTCATTTTCAAAGAGGACCAATGAAATCAGAGGGTGATGTTTTGACTTGAGTGTGAAATGGATTTAAGTGAAGCAGAGTTGCAGAGTTGTCAGATTTACTCTTTTTCTGAGTCATAGAAGTCCAGTGGCAAGACAAAAGTCAGGATGACTGGTGAAGGTTTGGGATGCAGTGGATGACCTTGGCATCTTCAATATCTGGCTAATCAGTAAGTGCTCCACAGTGCCTGCTTCAGTCACCTTCATGACTATTCGAATAAATCGTTGACATCTACCCATTCCACCAGGAAAAGTGTTTATATGTTTAGGGTAGACATCCCCCTAACTTACTGATGGGTTTGAGGCCTATTGGTTATCCTTAGCCTGGTTTAGCTCATCTGTGAAGACAGTTTTGCTGAGGTGTGATTGCTCCACCTGCTCTTGTTGTGTGTCCTTTGTTCTCAAAGAGGACTATGACATCAATAAGGTGATTCCATGACATGCAAGTGAATTGGATTTAAGTGAGGGAATGTGGTATGAAGTCACCAACTTCACTTTCTCCTCTGGAGTCATCTAGGTCCAGTGGCAAGATATAGAACAGGATGACTGGAGATGACTCCAAATGCAGTGGGAAACTTTGACCTTTTTAAGCTAAGCCAGGTCTCAGTTTGACTGAAGCAACATTCATTCAGTGATTAAGGTTAGGTGAAAAATAGGCAAAGAATGACCTCTTTTACCTAGCCAAAACAACAACAGCACAAAACTAAAACAAAATCAATCTGGGAGGGGAAGACCCTCAGGCTTCTGGCCAAAGCAGAAATAATTGCTACTTACACTCACTCTGAGCCATCAGAGGCCAAATCGTGCCTTGGGCTGGGATCTATTGTTGGCCAATAAATGAGAGTCAGAGTGATTGGATTTAAGGTATGGTCCTTGGAAAAGAATCTAGTCCACAAACCCGAAGATATCTCAAGAGGTTTCAGTAATCAAAATTTATATTCCTTTAGGCAGAATACCCACAGGTGAGAGTATGATTCCCTATGTGGACAGAAGGAGAGGAGAAAGGGAAGGAAGAAGGGAAAGAGGGAAGAAGGGAAGAAAGGAGGGAAAGAGGGAAGGAGGGAAGAATGGAAGGAAGGAAGGAATGAAGGAAGGAAGGAAGGAAGGAATAAAGGAAGGAAAGAAGGAAGGAAGGAAAAAAGGAAGGAAGGGAAGAAAGAAGGAAGGAAAAAAGGAAGGAAGGAAAAAGGAAGGAAGGAGCTATGTTGCCCAACTGGAATATGTCAGTTTGTCCCCAGTTGGCCAGCTCCTTCTACTCACAGGTTGTTGTTTGTCCTTCATTCTTGAATAGGACCATGACATCAGGAAGGTGATTCCATGACATGTAAGTGAATTGGATTTAAGTGAGGGAGGGTTGTTCAAAGTCATCAGCTTCACTCTCTCCTCTGGAGTCAGATGGGTCTAATGGCAAGATATAGATGAGGAAGACTGGTGGTGGCTGTTGCTATACCTGCTACAGCTTCTTGGAGCCACAGTGAGAGTTGGGTGAAAGGTGGATACCCAACAGTGGATGGGCGGCTCTGTAAAGGGGTAGGCAAGCCCTCATACCAGAGGTGCTAGTCCTCCCTGAACACCCATCTGCCTCATGCAGCTACAAAGATGACATCACTCAATCAATCAACAGGCATTTATTCCATCTATCACACAATTGCCCAAACTGATTTTCCAAAAATCCAGGTCTAATCATGTCATTCCCTGACTCAATAAATTCCAGTGGCTAGTCCTAACCCTAGGAACAAATATAAACTACTCCGTCCCCTTCAAAACCTGGCTCCAACCTACCTTTCCAGCCTTTTTACACGTAAAGCCCCTCTATGCTTTCTTCCATTCAGGAAGTCTGGTCTTTTTTAGTCTTCCTTAATTGTGGCATTCCATTTTCCATCTCTGTAGTCAATTAGCGTTTATTAAGCACCTATGTGCCAGGTACTCTACTAAGTACTGGACAAGAGAAATGACTCAAGCCTGGCCCCTGTTACTGGCAGACAAGTGTCAAGAGTGATTGGACAGTGCAATGCCTAGGTGAAATGTAAAGTGCCTGATTAGCAGTCTTGAAAACCTGCTTTATGTTCTGATGAGACTTAAATTTTAGCCTCCTAGCAAACTGGAACCATAATTTTATATTTATTGACTCCTCTTAATTCTATTAAAATGTGCTGTGATTCTTTTGCGTTTAGTATTTTTTTCTATGTTAAGAATAAACTATCAGTCTAATACCCAACCTATTTTTACAAATTGAGTACTTTTTTATTTCCTCTTTTATAGGAAGATCTTTGACTCATAGACTCAGGTCTTCCCAGCTCTAGGCCCATCACTCTATACAGGGCACCATCTAGTTGCTTTTGTGAGTGCATGAGCATGTTCATCTTTTACTATACAGGGGAGGCACCCAAAACTTCTAAGCCACTTGAACTAAGTGTTCCTTAAGACTTTTCTCAAAGGTGCCAATAAACATCAGTGTCTCTCCTTTGATCAGAGTCTCTTATTCCACTCCTTCAGTTTGGTCCAAGAGGAATGCAACCCAGGAAATGAATTGGGTCTCAGATATAACATTCACGTGGGCTGTTTTGGTCATTCTTACATTTATACATAAAATCTCAGTGTTGTGCAGGACCATAGTGTTGTTCAATTCATGTAACCCAAGTCCCTTATGAAAAAAGAATCCTTCCTACAATCATGTTGAGTGGTCATGTATCTGCCATAAATAAAAATATTAGATAATGAGGAGCATGCTACCTTATGAAGCAGCCCATTTCACTTTGGGATAGCTCTAATTATTAGGACTTTTTTCTTTTATCAAATAGAAATTGGGAAATTACATCCATTGCTTCTGGGTTTTGTTCTCTATAAAGTAACCTTGTTTTATAGATGAAGAAACTGAGGCCTGAGAGGCTGTGACTTTTGCAATAAATAAGTAGGAGAGCCAAGACTTAAGCCCTAAGTCAGACAGATAGAGGCTTCAAACAATGATAAGGGACCCATTAGCAGAATAGGTATTAGAATTACCAACAGAATTAGAATAAGATGATTCAAATATGGAATAAATGCTATAGGTCCAAATAGGACCTGTTGGTAGTCTTCTCACTTCCTTCTTTTAGAATTCCTACGTCATTTAAAAATTTGACAGCTCAAGTTCTGCTTCCTACATAAGGACTTTCCTACTCCTGGTCCTCCCTTTGCCCTCCTGGAAATTATAATCTACTTATCTGAACAAATGGCAAACTGAATGAAAAAAAAAAAACATTTGTTAAGTGCTTACTCTGTGCCAAGCTCTGTGCTAAGTTCTGGAGATACTCAAAATGGAGAAAAACAAAAATAAAGACCATCCTTGCCCACAGGGAAATTACATTCAGTTGTGTCCAATTCTTCATGATCCCATTTGAAGTTTTCTTTACATAGATTCTAGAGTGGTTTGCCATTTCCTTCTCCAGCTCATTTTATAGATGAGGAAACAGAGACAAACAGGGTTAACTGCCAAAGATCACATCTCTAGGTATAAGATTTTGAGTTTCAAATAAGTGTTTGAGGCCAGATTTGAACTCAGGTCTTACTGACTGCACTCTATCTACTGCATCATCTAGCTGCCCTAGGATTTGAGAGTACTAATGCATGCCTTCTGCAGTGCTATGGTAGCTGGTGAGAATAACAATGTCCTTGCTGCTTCTCGAACTCTCATCATTCTTATTGTCTTTCTCTATACCTGTAACATTCTCTCTCCTCATCTTCACCTCCCAGTTTCCCTGGCTTCAGCTAAAATCTCACCTTCTTGAATTTCAGAAAAACCTTGAAAAATTTATATGAAATGATGCTGAGTGAAGCAGATAGAACCAGGACAACATTGTACACGGTAATATCAAGACTATGTGATAACCAGCTCTGATAGACTTAGCTCTTCTCAGCAATATAATGATCTAAGACAATTCCAAAAAACTCATGATGGAAAATGGCTATCCCACATCCAGAGAAAGAACTATGGAGCGTGAATGTATATCGAAGCACGCTATTTTCTCGTTTATTTCCCTTTCTCATGGTTTTTTCCCTTTTGTTTTGATTCTTCTTTCATGACATGACTAGTACGGAAATATGTTTAATATGATTGTACACTTATGACATATATCAGATTGCATGCCATCTTGGGGAAGAGGGAGTGGAGGGAGAGAGAAAAGGATTTGAGATTCAAAATCTTACGAAAGTGCATGTTGAAAAATTTTTTAAACATTAAAATTAAAAAAAGCCCTCACCTTCTGTAAGAAGCCTTTCCTGGTCCACCTTAATCTCAATATCTTCCTTCTAAGTCTACCCCCAATTTATCTCTGTGTGGGTGTGTGGGTATATTTTCTTTATATATAGTTGCTTGTATGTTGTCTCCCCCAGTAGATGGTGAGCTCCTTGAGAACAAGTACTTATTTTTTGTCTTTCTTTGTACCCACTGTACTTAGCAAAGTGGTTGGCTTAATAAATGCTAGTTGACTGACAGATTAAGCATCTATTATGAGCCAGGCACTGTGCTAAATACTTGGGGGTAGTAGTTCTGTGGGATTAGATCTCAGGCCTTCTGACTCTAAAATGAAGGTTCTTCCCTCTACATATACTGTTTCCTTCCTGGATGGACTCTCTGATGTCCGAGCTCCTACACTCATCATTTTTATAGGTTTTCTGCAGTGTATGCAGATGAATATGAGCAAATGAGCTCTGACTGAAGTCTTTTCTATATACATCAGGAATATAGAGCTTCTCTCTGATGTCCCAAGGGGACTGAGCTCAGAAGCACAGAGCTTCCTATGTATGGGAAATGTCTAGGGCTTTTAGCAGTAGATGTAGAAATGGGGCACACAACTGGGAACAATTAAAAGAAATAAGATACAAAAGCTCCATCCACACCTGAACCAGAAAAAAAAATGTTCAGGTGCTCATGTATGGTGATTAAAACCAGCCTGTCCTTTGTGCTAATGGTGATGTAATGTGTGAGTGAATGAGTGGAAACTTGTCAATAGCTTGTTTCTCTAGCCTTGGATCTTTCCTCAATTCCTCTCTTTATTTTCTTTTTGTACCCCTGGTTGCTGAACCTCCACAACCAGGTGCTGGTGGGGCACATGGGTGTTTCTTCAGGGATCTGTCTATATTTGGGTCTGTAGTACATCTTGTACCATGCACAGAGTACTTCAAAGAGGAGATCTAAAGAACAGAGCTTCAGAACTGACTTTCTGCGACTGGGCTCAATCCTTTATACTTGGCTGTAGGCCTCAGGATGTAACAAATATACAAAACATAATGGAGCTCTCTCTCTCCCTCTTTTGGAAGGGTGGGAGGGGCATTTCAGGATTTTGGGGGGGAGAAATGCAGAAGAAATAGAGGGAAGGGAAGGTGAACCTGGGAAATGGGAAAAGCAAATACGGAAGTTACGGGTAATTTACCAGTATGGTGGCATATAGATAATCAAAATAGCTCCTCCCTCCCATTCAGGAGCAAGGATTTACCTCCCCAATCATCTCCCAATCCATTTGGAGGGGGCAGGGGAAGAAAGAGTTGATTCTGGAGACCCAGACCTAAACCTCTTCAACTAATCAGACAGAGTAACCTGAAAGTCATAGTAGAAAGAGCACTGAATCTGGCATCAGGAGGGACCTGGTTTAATTTGTAGCTCTGCCATTAACCACTTGTGGGACCTTGGACAAGTAATTTCTCCTTTCTAGATCTTAGTTTTTTCACCTATAAAATTAATCAGAAAGATTGGTCAAAAGGCATTTATTAAGTGCCTGTTATGTGCTGCCCACTGGGGTTACCGATGCAAGGAGTGATAAATCCCTGCCCTCGAGGATCTGACAGTCTAAGTGAGGTCAAGGGGAGAGACAACAATTACATATGTAAACATACATAGAATAAATATAAAGAGTAAAAACAAAGTGGGTAGATGAAAGGTAGTTTGGGAAGGGGGCATAAGCAATTGGCGGGTGCTCTTCTACATACAACCTACTGGAAAAGCTTCATATAGAATGTGGATCTGGAAGAGAGGGATGGAGGGGAGGAAAGAATCCAGTTCAGAAATGGGCAATAGCCAGTGCAAAGGAGCGGAGATGGGAAATGAAATGTCATAGGTAAGGAGCAGAGAGGATAGTTTGGCTGATTGGAAGAGGTTAGAAGAGGCAGTAATGTACAATGAGGACAGTTGGACTGGATGGTCACTAGAGTGCTTTCTAGCTCCAAATATATAATCCTTCAAGTGGGATGGAACATGTAAGTAGGGCAATATAGCTGTTGGAATGGTAAAGCCCTTTCCAGTTATATTTCCGGGTGTTGTTCTTGTGATTTTTTTCAGGTGCCTATAGAGAAAAAGGGACGTTGTTTTGTTGATGTTCAGATTAAGGCAAAGTAGTAAACTGATAAACGGCAGCTAGGTGGTGCAGTTGATCAAATGCTAGGCCTGGAGTCAGGACCTGAGTTCAAATCCAGCTTCAAATGCAAGCTATGTAAACCTGGGCAACTTACTTAAATCTCTGTTTGTGTCAGTTTCCTAAACTGTAAATGGGGACGTTGGAGAAGGAATTGGCAAACCACTCCAGTATCTTTGCCAAGAAAACCCCATAAATGAAGTCACAAAGATCTGAACGTGACTAAATGACTTAACAACACAACTAAGCTGATAATTGAAGATATTAATGAATTCAGCTGCAGTGAGCAGTCTGGGGCTGGGAGGAAGCAGTGCTGATTGAAGTTTTCTGAAGAGAGCTTAAATAGTCATCTCAAGGTCCATTTAGCAGGGCATGTGGGACCCCAGGATATAGCAGGGATAGTTAGACCTTACAGTCTAAAGAAATGATAGAGTCTCAGGATGGAAGGAGATATCTACATTCAAAGAAAGATCTAGAAAGAATAGAGTTTAAATGGAGTCTGAAGCAATCTACATGCTATTGTTCTTTTCCATGTTTGGTTTTGTTTCTTCTTTCCCATTGTTCATTCCATTGGTTACAACCCTTCTATACAACCAGACTATTGTACAATGTGAAAGTATTTGCAGATCCCATACTTGATTGCATGCTGCCATGGGGGGGGGGGGGGAAGAGGGAGGGAAGAAAATTTGAAACTCAAGGGACTGTAGAACTGAATCTTGTAAACTAAAAGTAAATAAACAAATCAATTTAATTTTAAATAAATAAATAAAATATCATTCCTTCCTATTTAAAAAAAAAAAGAAATGATAGATTTGTGGAACAGAAAAGAGACAAGAGGTTTTCCAGAGTACCCAAAAGACAGGCAGGGGAAGAGTATGAGCTAAGGAGACAAAGGTAAATAACTGAGAATAAGCAGAGAAGTATAGTGTGGCCCTAAGAGAAGAACAGTGTCAGGGTAAAGTTCACAATGACCAGAGTCTATCAATGCTAAAGACACCCATAAAGGCTTTGTTAGCTATGGTGAGAACAAAAGATCAAAGGAAGGAAAAAACAAAAGAGAGAAGGCAGAATTACTAAACTACTATATCACTTCTGTTTCCTTTAACAAGGAAAGCAATTTTGGGGCTGGAAAAGACAAAGTAAAAATTGTTAACAAGGAGCTGAAATATGAGGTAAGTGAGAAAGACAGCATGAGAATGGCTAGCTGCTGTCCTTAAGGAAATCAAATCACTGGACCTCGATGAATAGCATCTTTGGCTACTGAAAGAAATGGCAAATGGGATTGCTGCTGGTAGTGTTCCTCCCCCCACCTCCTCCCCAAATCATAGTGATTGAGATTGGTACTGTGGAAGGAGAGGCAAGTGTCTGCCCTGATTTTTCCACCAAAAAAAGGGAAAATGGATCTTTTGAACGATGAAATTTGACTTCAATTCATTAAGAATTCTAGAATGCATTATTGAAGGGATGGATTGTGAGCATTTAGAAAGAGAAGTAGTGATCACTAAGAGCTGGCATGAGTTTATCAGTACTATAGGTTGTGCTTGATTATTCTCATTTCCCTTTTTGACAGAGTTTATTAGATGAATGGTAGTTGGCAGACAAATGGAAGGCAGCAAAAGTCACATACTTAATTTTTGAGATGCATTTGACAAAGCCTCTCATGAGTTCCTTGTGGGAAGATGGAAAAAAGGTGAACTACATAATCACATAGCTAGATGGATTTGAATTAGTTGAATCCATCTATCAACAACCCTTTATTGTTGACTGATTAGAATGGAAGAGTAGTGATTGATGGATCCACATAAATGCAGAGGAAAAGCTCAGATGGAGTATCCTAGTTCTTTGGTCTTATCCTCTTCAATATTTTTATTAATGACTTAGATGAAGTCATAGATAAATTTATTAAATTTGCAGATGACACAAAGCTAGAAAATATAGCTGTTACATTGGAGGATAGAATTGAGGTCCAAAAAGATCTCAACAGGCTAGAAAGATGGGCTGAATCTGAGATAATTAGATTCAATGCTGATAAAGGTAAAGTCCTACACAAGAGTTCAAAATAAACAATTGCATAATTTTGAGTTAGCATTTGAGCATTTGAGTTAGCATTTGAGTTAGCAATGGAGCAGTGGATAGAGTGGCTAGGCGTAGAATCAGGAAGACTCATCTTCATGAGTTCAAATCTTGCCTCAGACACTTACTAGCTATGTGACTCTAGGCAAGTCACTTAAGCCTGTTTACCTCAGCTTTAACATCTATAAAAATGAGCTGGAGAAGGAAATCGTAAACCATTCCAGTATCTTTGCCAAGATATCTCTGAACAATAAAAAGTTAGCATTTATATAGTGCTTAAAGTTTTACAAAGTGCTTTTCATATGTTAACTCATTTGATCCTCACAACAACCCTCTGAGGTAGGTGCTATTATTATTCTATTTTACCTGGGTTCAAATCTAGATTGGGATACTAGTTCAAATCTAGATTGTGATCCTGTATCAGGTCGTGAGGAGTTGGTTGGGACTGAATAATAACAGAAACAAAAATGGTAATCCTAGAGTTATCTATATCGCAGGCTTTTTCTGATCATCAGATATGATGTTTGTCGAACACTTTGTAAAGCATTATGTAAAGGTGAGTTGTTATTTTAAATTCTCTTCTACTATCTGTATTTTGAGAATCTAGTTATTCATTGGCATTTCCTTCTATGGCTGGGAAATAAATGGAAAACTCGTATCTGCTGTCCTGTTATTTAGTAATTCTGGGAAGGACTTGCTGGGAAGGGGAGATGAAAATAAATTTTATATTATATAAGCTTGTCCTTGAAGCCAAGATGAGAAAATGTAACTTCTTCCATTCTTTTCAGGGGCTGGGAATTATGTATGTAGAACATTGCAGGTAGTGTTAGACTTAATCAAAGAGATCTTAGAGCCCTTTAGACCAAACTTCTCCCTTCAGAAAACCAAAACCCAGAAAATTTAAATGACCATGGTTTTATACACGAGCCCAACCTCCCACATATGTGTGTGTGTGCACATGATCATGGTATGCATGAGAAGTAGGATTTGAAATTTGGTCCTCAGACTCTAGAACCAATCCTCTTTTGATTTCTGATATTTTCTCAGCTTTTAATTTTATCCTTTTATTTTTTATTGTCTCCTAGAGTGACATTTCTGTCTTGTCCAATCTAATATACAAACAATCTGTTATTATTTAGTAAGGTTTGTACTTTTGGTACTGATTATTTTCCTGCTAATTCTTTTTTCTCAGTTTCCTTTCCCATTCTTTCACCTAGAGCTCTTGTTTCATTTATATTATCATTCTTTAGCTTTTGCTTTATTTATTATAGGAATTCCAGTAGGACTTTTTTTTTTTTTTTTTTGGCAAATCTATGATTTCCTTTGGAGCTTTATTTATAGATGTCACAAAGTTATTCTGCATTTGTATCTTGGATTTTCTCCCTCTATATTTCATTATCATTGACATTGTCTTCTGCTTATTCATTTTTCCAGCCTTGTTTCCTTTGTGTTAGATCCAGGTTTTGTGCATGTCTGGAAGGAAGGGTGGGGCTTTTAAAAATCTTAATTATATGGAGCTTGAGTAATAAATGCTGTGTTCTTTAAGAGCTTCAGCGATGGCTCTGGTCAGTGAGCTGGTATGGTCTTCATGGAGTGGTCTGATTCAAGGTATTCCCTGACTGATGCCCTCCTGACCCTAGCCTCACAAATTCCTAAGACCTGGTTCAGTGTCAGAGTGACACAGTTGACTGCAGACTTCAGGAGATCCTTGACTGGAGCTCTGGGCTCCTGTATCCTTGCTCCTTTATATAGCTTTAGGTTCTAGGTTTTACTGGCTTGCTCTGGGTCCTAGTTTCAAGGCTTTCATGAACCATGTTCCCAGAAAGGACTTTTTTTTTTGTTCTGGATTATTTTCCTTGTGTCAGCAGGCTTCTATCTGTGTGTATCCCAAACTGGAATGGGAAAATGCACTCGCTATAGCTTCTCCTCAGTTTTCTTCGTTATTACTCAATTTGGTGTTATTTCCTCATCCTTGCTGGAATAGTTGTGAGAGAGCTGGGCTACTTTGCTTCTCATTCAGTCATCTGAGGAGAGTCTGAGCCAATGTTTCTTTTTTTTTTTTCTCACAGTACCACAGTTTTGCTGAATTGCTTTTCTTTTTTCTCTTTTAAGAAATTCTTTATTATAAGGGCTGGCTCACTGAAGCAATGGAGAGATGAAGGATATATTTAGAAATGAAGTTGATTTAAAATGAAAAATATCAATAAACATAAGGAATTTAAAGATTTTTTTAAAAAGTAAATTTAAAAAGCTATGGGACAGCCTATAAATTTGACTCTGTTTTAGTGGTCTATTTTATTTTTTTATTTTTGAATTAAAACTTTTATTTATTTTAGTTTACATCATTCATTTCCACAAAATTTTGAGTTACAAATTTTCTCCCCATCTTTCCCCTACCCACCGCCCCAAAACAGCCATCCCATTGAATAGCCCCTCCCCCAATCTATTCTCTCCTATGTCCTCCCCCCTCACCCCTCTGATTTTCCGGT
>JAQQSV010006651.1:0-14223 GCA_028646515.1 Pseudochirops corinnae
GTAGAGAACAGAACAAGGAGGGGGGCGGGATAGGAAGGAGGGGCATATAATCAATCTCTCACAATATGCCCACTGTGGAGAGGTTCTGCATAATTACACATGTACAGCCTGTATTTAATTGCTTGTCCTTCCAGTGGGGGTGGGTGACAAGGGAAGAAGAGAAAGAATCTAGAATTTAAAGTTCTATAATCAAATGTTAAAAATATATATACACACACAATTATTATTATTATTATTAACTACATCTAACTGGGACTTAAGATACACAGGCACTGTGGTAGGGAGATCCATCCTGCCCTACCAGAAAGTCAGAGGGGTGATGGGGGAGGACATAGGAGAGAATAGACTGGGAAAGGGGTTATACAGTGGGATGGCTGCTTTGGGGTGGTGGGTAAGGGAAAGATGGGGAGAAAATTTGTAAGTCAAAATCTCGTGGAAATGAATGATGTAAACTAAAATAAATAAAGTTACAATTAAAAAAAAAAAGAAATCACATGTCCCATCCTAATTCCTATTCCAGGACTGCAGGAACCAAGAGCAGCTGAGATTATCAATATTTTAAAAACATGAAATTTAGAATAATCCAAAGTTCTTAACTGATCCTATCACAGGTAATGACAAGATGGTCAGAAATTAATTACTTGAACTCTGAACTGTCCACTACATATGCACCAAAGGGAAAATCTTTGTAATAAATCAACAGCTAAAATGGGAGAGCATCAGCTATGTGATCTTGAATGCCTAAGCAAAGAGGAGTTTTGAATTAGGGCTCACTGTATCAGATATTAAGCTTTAGGTCAACATTCAGGGTAAGGCACATTTGGACTAAACACAAAAAAAGTCAGACTAATGGGAAGGAGACTGTACACCCCCATTCAGTGGGGAAAATAAGCAATGGCTATTGAGAGAAACTGTTTTAACTATAGACTTCCTTCCTGCTCATTCCTAGGCTCCCTTTTCCTAAGAGTTTTAGAAAGGTAAAAAGAAGATAAAGCAGAAAAAAAGAACCAACTAAAAAAAATTACATCGATTCCCTTCAAGAAAGAAAAACCCAACACACAAATGAATGAAAAGAATTTAATATTTTTTTTGATATTAGTTTGGCAACAAACAATACTTCCTCTTAGGGCATAAATATACTGGATGTGCAAAAATAAAAGTGGAGAGAGGATTCTTCTACCAAAGAATAAATGAAATCATTTCAAGTGTGGCTAAAGGACTAGTTTAGACACAAACATCCTACCATCCTGAACAACGACAGTTGTTTCATAGATAATCCAACAGTCACTTGATGCTCCTCCTCAAACGCCTTGTCCAAGAGTGTGAGTACCCACAAGCTGTACAAACAGGACAATCTGGCCACTCACCAATCTGTAACCTCTATTATCTCTGCTCAGTAATCCAACTCTGTTTCATTCCTCTCTATAAAAGCTTTGTCAGCATAGTCAATGTACTTTCATTCTCAAACTCTAGTTATTTGGCAAAAATGATAGCAGATTAATAGATAACAGCTTGTTCTTAACAAAAAAAAAAATGTTCACTCAATTTTGTGGCAAAATGGAAAAACCAGATAGTATTTCTGAAAACCTGTCATCAAACCATTCACATTCAGTAGATTCACGGAGTCCAAAATATGTCTTGGGCATTTTCTCCCTTTAAAATATTAGTCTTCAATCATAGGACCAAAAACTTAGAGATGGAAAAGGCCTTGCAGGCTAATTCTGTATATATGGAGAAAAAACTGAAATCCCAAAGAAGTTGTCATTCTTTCAAACTGATACCGCTAGTAAGCAGCAGAGCCAAGATTTGCCTGTGTCCATCATACCACATGGTACCATTAGCATCAATTTTTATGAAAAATGGAAGAAACAACTAATCATAAATTTTCTCTGGAGATAAACTGCTGGTTTTGATACAAATTGCTCTCATTTTGTGTCTGCATGCTTCCTGTTCTCATGGGCTAAACGGAAGAGAATTTTTAAAAAATACCCACAACTTTTGAAGTAATGTGGCTTCCTACTGTCCCTAGGATAAAATATAAACCTGCTGCTTAGCTTTTAGAGCCGGAAACAACTTGGCCCCATCCTATCTTTCCAGCCTAACTGAACATTATTCTGCCTCCCACACTCTAAGCCAGTGGTTCTCAATCTGTGGGTCGCAACCCCTTTGGGGGGTCACCTAAGACCACTGGAAAATACATATTTCCAATGATCTTAGGAACTGAGACACCACTCTTCTATCCATTTCCAGGCGGGTCCACCCACATGCAGATATGCCCACATGTGAGTATTAAAGGGTCGCAGCATTAGGAAGGTTGAGAACCACTGTCCTCTATCTTCCTCACACATAGCACTCCCATCTCCTGTCTCCTCTACTTTGTACTGGTCAACCTCCATGCCTGAAATTCTGGCTCCTTATCTCTGCCTCAGAGAGACCCTTTCTTCCTTTAAAGACGCAGCTCAGGTATCATCGGAATGAAGCTTTTCCTTCTCCTTCAGGCGCTAGTGCCCTCCCATCCAAACTAACTTGCATTTAATGTATTTATTAATTTTATGCACATAATATATACATTGTATATATGCATATACATGTCTATTATGCATAATATATAAAATACATTTATGTACATAAGCACTCACACATATATTTTATTTGTACTTTTATCTCTCATTAGATTGTAAATCCAGTTGTGAGTAGGGATTGATAAATTCTCTGTATTTCTATGCTCAGTATCTGGCACAATGCCTGGCATACAGTAGGTACTTAATAAATACTTGAATTACTAATTGATCCTCAGAGGAAAAATCTTGGTACTGATGCCACCAAATAGAAAAAATACAAGGTTTAAGTTAAAATCAAAGCCCATTTTATGTTAATGGGGAACTTCTGTCTGTATAGTTTCCAGCACACATTCCCATATATAAGTGGTCAGAAGTCCCCAAATTGCTAAAGGAGTGGAATATATTTCTTATCTTCCCACCGTAGAGGGAAATAGCATGGCCTTCAATCTGGTACTCACTAAAGGTCTTCTCCTGACCGAACGCTCTCTGTTTTCATGTCAAGAAATCACCCATGAGGTCAATGGTTCTCTTCTACAAGGAAGAACCACCCCCACCAACAACTCTTATTAGAATGTATGCTCCTTGAAGGCAAGAACTGCTTTTGCTTTTCTCTGAATTCCCAACACTTCACATAGTACCTGGCACATAAGTATGCACTTCATAAATGCTTGGTTACTGATCGTTATTATTACCATTGGGAATAATAATAAGCATTTACATAGCTACAGCTTACAAAACATTTTTTCCTACTTATCTCAGTTAAGGATTGAATGATTGAGCTCTCAGCTCTAGCTCTATTCCTACTCCTGATTACCTTCACTATCCTGACTGGAACACCTATGAAGCCTTATAATCAGCTCAAAGCAGACAGAGAAGGCAAAGGGAACCAAGACCATCCCCTTAACCCAAAATGGCATGGCGAGATAAGCAGAGCATTCGATGCCAGTAAGTGCCCATCTTATCTCTGATTTGCTTCCCAGGGCCCTCTACCTGCTGTCCCACACTGACTCAGGTGCTTTTCACTACATGCTGATCTTGCCTTGCGATTGTCATTTCAATGATCACCACTCATAAGGACTGTTCTATTTCCCAAATTCCACTATCTCAATGGGGCACAACCTTGAAATGACACTTTAAGGAGAGTGCGTAGCAAGCTTGAAGGAGCAGGTATTCAGTCCCAGAGGGTAAAAGTGAGGGAATCCTATCATTCAGGTATTCTAGAAGAGAAGGAGAGATCAGAAGTCTGTTCAAGTCAAGGTGATATAATTAGCGGTTAAGAGATTGCAAAAGAAACCCAGGTTTCTTTTTGCTGCTTGTGAATTCACTCAATTGCTTACTAAAATATCTCTGAATCCCAAACTGCTGAAACTAATGAGGATCAGATCAAGGAGGTGTTACTGAGAGTAAAGACTAATAGAAGTAGGCTTAGTAGACTGCCATCCCATCCATGACGATAATGAAAGATTTCTGTTCTCCGAGGTAGTAGTCGGGTGTAAGAATCTGACTGATGCACCTTTAAGATATCCTTACTGATATACCCTTCAAAGAACTGAATGCCCCTAAGTCAATGTGCAGAGCAGTGTCACCAAAAAGCAAATCCACATCCCCTTAAAGGAGATAAAATACATAATTAACTAAGCTCTTCCCATTGCCCAATGGGCCTACCAGGACCTGAGGGAATACAACTACAAACCAGAGTTGAGGGGAAAAGGGAAGAAAACTTCCCAGAAAGCAACACTTCCACACAAGGTGAGTAGCCATGGGAATGGGACAGATGTCACAGGGAACAGCCTAGAGCCATACCCTTTTCCATGGTCTTCAGTTTCATAAGCAGGCTAGTAGTTTGGTGACATGAGACAAGCTGTGTACTCTGATCCCAGGCCTCAAGCCACTTAGGGATTTTAAAGAGCAACTGTGGCACTAACAGGAGATGTCCTTGACACCTATAGAGCAAGGAAGTGGGAGAGTCAAGACCAATGGTGTCAAACTCAATTAAAAATGGGGCCCTTAAACTGTTCCAAAGAATCCCTGCCAGTCATATATAAACATTATCTATGTTTTATTGTATTTTTTAAAGTTTCCTCATTATATTTAAGAATGTTGTGGGTGGGATGTTTGATACCTTTTAAGGTGCCTTATAAGGAATGAAGAATGAGGGGCAGGGACCTAGGAAACTTAACTCTCAACTATACAGCAGCAAGCACCCAGCTGGGGAGAGGGGTAATCAGTGGTCTGTTACCCAGGTTGTTAAGTCTTAGCATAGATGCATCCTGGAAGCCGGGTCTACATGCCAGTTAAACTCACTCACGTAGAGGAACACAAGAGACTAGGGCACAGTCTAAAGAGCTGGATTCTAGGCCGAGATCCGTGATTTCACCAGCTATTTAAGTTAGGTCTTCCTGACTACCTCACAGAAGTATGGAAATAGAAATGATCAGAGTAGTGATCTTGGTGTTGGTACTCCTGCCATTGGAGCTGCTGAATGTTGTATATTGGCTAGAGAGGCAATCTGGGAACCAGAAAGAACTGGTTTCCTGTCTTTTGTTGTTGTTTTTTTCAGTCATTTTCAGTCATGTTTTTGCTGTTTGTTGTTCAGTCATTTTCAGTTGTGTCTGACTCTTCATAACCCCATTTGGGGGGGTTTTTTTGGAGGGGGGAAGACTGAGCAATTGGGGTTAAGTGACTTACCCAAGGTCACAAGGCTACTA
Source organism: Pseudochirops corinnae (assembly GCA_028646515.1). Taxonomy (NCBI): domain Eukaryota; kingdom Metazoa; phylum Chordata; class Mammalia; order Diprotodontia; family Pseudocheiridae; genus Pseudochirops; species Pseudochirops corinnae. The sequence goes on from JAQQSV010006651.1 coordinate 5,270, forward strand.
CGTGTTAAGTGTCCGTGGCCAGATTTGAACTCTGGTCGTCCTGACTCCAGGGCCAGTGCTCTATTCACTGCACTACGTAGCCGCACCCCATTTGGGATTTTCTTGGCAAAGGTACTGGCGTGGTTTGCCATTTCCTTCTCCTGCTTATTTTTTACAGATTAGGAAACTGAGGCAAACAAAGGTTAAGTGATTTGCTAGGGTCACACAGTAAGTGTCTGAGGCAAGATCTGAACTTACAAAGGTCAGCCTTCCTGACTGCAGACCTGGCACTCTATCCACCATGCCATCTAGCCACCCTGGTTTCAAGTCTTACCTCCAATAAATGGTACAGTGAAAAGTGTAGGTCTAGAACTTCAGAACCTCAGTTCAAATCCCGGCTCTGCCACTTCTTACCCATGTGTCTTTAGGAAGGTCATTTAACCTCAGGTTGCTTCATGTATAAAATGAGGGGAGTTGGTCTATCTGATTTCTGAGGTCTATCTGATTATCCAGCTCCCAATCTATGACTCAGTGTCCTGCCCATGTGATTCTGGGCAAGTTTAATGGTCTTAGTGGCCTAAGCTACACTCTAAGACTATAAATTGCTGATCCATGTTGGTAGAGAGGGTTTCTTTCTTTCTTTTTTTTCTTTTGGGGAAGGGGGGCAGGGCAATTGAGATTAAGTAATTTGCCCAAGGTCACACGGTTAGTAATAGTTAAGTGTCTGGGTCCAAATTTGAACTCAGGTCCTCCTGACTCCAGGGCTGATGCTCTATTTGCTGCACCACCTAGCTGCCCCTAGAGGGTTTCTTTATGGGGAATCTTCAAATGTATGAAATCACAGGAATAGACAAAAAAATTATTATTGTGACTGGATGGCTGCACTGTTTGGAGTAAGACTACTGAGCTTTGAACCAAAAGCCATGACCCAGCTCTGCCTCTTACTAGTTATATGACAGCTTCTCTAAACCTGGTTCCTCATCAGTAAAACAAAAATACACCTGTGTTACCTTCCTCACAGGGTTATTATTGTACAGCACCATAGTCACGTGAACCATTGTTTTTTTAACAGAAGGAAATGCTAAATAAACATCTGCCTGCCAACATTTTTTTCCTAAATATTCTCATCAGAGCTGGCTAATGAATATTACTAATCCCCAGATGAGAAAACTAAAACATGAAGATGCTAAATCCATTATATTCTTTTGAAATATTGTCCACACTTTTTATTTTCTGTTCTCATTACCATAACCTTTGTTCAGTCTTCTCTTATTTCTGCAATAATTTCCTACCTGATATCCCTACTTTGTCTTTCCCATAATATTCTTCCTATCCATTTGCTCAGGGAGGCTCCCAGTTCCATTTCTTCCTAAATGAGAGGTATGGCCCTGCTACCTATTATAAATTCATACACAATTAGTATCATCAAACGGTGTACTCCAAAGGACCACAAGAGTCATCTAGTTCAATTTTTTACTGGACCAAATTGGAAAATGAGGTCCCAAGAGGTTAAGTGTCTTACCAAAGGTCACACAGATAATAAGTGGCAATTCTGGGTTACAGGATCATAGAATTGTAGCTGGAAGGGCCATTACCCTGGCTTAAAGGCAATCAAATCATTTTACAGGTAAGGAGAAAACTGAGTCCCACAGACATAAAGAAAAAGTCCCACTCAGAATCTAAGACGGTATTCAGAACTCAGCTCCTAAGTATTTGGAGGTCATGGAAGAGATATAGGAGAAGTGACACCACCATTCCCAATGCAATATTCTATTCCTCAAGCTGTTAAGCAGTCTTCCTGAGAAGGAGTGGCATGTAAAGAAGCAGTCCTGGGGATATGATATGGGCAAAGTACAGGAGATCTTGCCATTCTCCAAATTACTTTCTTTAGGAGTGAAATGCAACTTAGATAGCCAGGGATGTCAATGCTGATGTCTTACATGCCTCAGGCTAGAATCTACTTCTGTCCTACCTCTTTCCCTCTCTGTGATCTTTTCTGTTTCTCTCAGCACCATGCTACCCTTCCCTTGAGGTCTCACCAGAATGTGTACTGCTCCACGTCAACTACATATAGCCATTGGAAGACACTGTGGGTTGAGTGAGAAGGGTGGGAGGGAGGGGAGGCAGGGGCTTGGCAGAGATGAGACTCAGAGTAACGGTTAAGAGAAGGATGAGAGGGAGAGGGACAAAATGAACAATATAGTTTCCTAGATACTTCTTCCTTGATCTTTTTCTCCCTTAGCCACTAAGTTACATTTGTATATTTTCCTTCTGTCTTCTCTACCACCAAAAAGCTCCGAAAGTTGGCTATACACCAACATACATGAATGCAGATCTTTGCTCTGCATAATAGTGTGGGCCAAGGTCCCACGGTTCAACAAGAGGATCACTTAAAGCAGCAGCTAGTTTCAGGTCCACTTTTGGTCCACATGTGGAAAAGAGAGCCAATTTGCTTCTCATCTCTCCAATAAGAAAATACTTGAAACTCCTGAAGCCAGATGGAGTATATCTATATATTATCAGATCCCTACACTGACACTATAATTTTCATGAAATATGAACAGAGTTTAGGCAATTGTGAAAAACCATACTCTTGTTTTAGCCCTCAATTCTTTGCAATACAAATTTAAGAAGTCAAGTCAGGACTCAATTCCTCCAAAATGTGAGAAGAAAAGAAACGTGAATTTCAAGACCTTAGGACCACCTAGGCTCTTGATTCCTAATGTGGTTATGAATCAAACAGCTGTCATGAGGGGAAAAAAATCAGGGTCCATTTTTCCTCACTCCAAAAAACAGAGGAGAAAATTCTTCCCTTCAATTCAGTAGACTCCCATCCCATCCATCTATCCACCTGTCCACCTGATTACAGAATGACAAACAAAAACAACTCAAGCTCTATCTCTTGCATATGTCATATTTCACCTATGAAAAATTACAGGTTTTGAGGGTTTGAGGATAATATTTGGAGAGAGAGGTTATTTGACTCTTATACAATTCTACCCCAAAAAGACTTAAAAAGAGAGGATAGGGGCATAGAAAATTACTCTTTGGCATTCCCATCATGAATAATAAAATATAACAGGCCCCAATTTAAAATGTTGGAAAAGATACTCCTTTATGAATATCCTTCCCCAAACTGAATGCAATACTGCATAAACGATATGACCAGGGCAGAGTAGAACAAGATTATAACAGACCTAGTCAAATCCAAAGCTTCTCTTTCTTTTAGCTTTTTTGGCTGTTATAACACAACACAGACTTATATTGGGTTTGTAGTCTATTAGAAGCTCCAGCATTTTTTTTTTCAGATGAACTGCTACCTAGTCATTCCTGCCCCATCATCTCACATTTATGAAATTGACTATTTGAACCCAAAAGTAAAAAATTTACATTAATCTTTACATTTATCTTACTGGATTCAGTCCAAAAGTCTGGCCTGCTGAGATTTTCTTGGCTCCTGATGCTATTATCCAGTGTGTCAACAAGTCCATCTACATGTATGACACCTGAAAATTACCACCTGAATTCAAAAAGCTATTCCATGTTTAAAACTATGGTGTTTCCATACTGTTAATTTCTACATCCCACTGTACAAGTGGCTGGCTTTCAAAGGCAATAAGATAGCAAATCAAGTTTTATACAGAATATCATTTCCAACCGGAGCGTGATCAATTCTAGGAATTCCAAAGAAAAGTCTCTAAGGATTTGCTTTCAACACAGGGTGCTTTGGACAGAGGTCTAATGCTCTCCTTTAGTCATTATTCTTCCAAGCCCTGATTATATCTGGGAAAAACATCAAACTAGGTGATAATAGGCCATTACCACCTTATGCTTTCTGATTATCTCCAACCAAGGCCACCTGCTAACTTTCTTTTTAACAAAATGGGTATGTCACCATTTTGAAGTGCCTGTTGGCTGCAGCAGCTACAGTGAAGAAAGGCGTTGTGACTAGGGCCAGGACAGCACCGACTCCAGGGAGCAGTCAGACTCATAAAGGGCTGCTAGGAAGTACTGCAGATACTCAAAAATCACATACCAGAATCCACTAATCCAGAGAGTCTTCTATATTTATAAAGGGCTTCCAAAGTCTCAGACAGAGAAAGCAATATGACATTCAATTGGTCAATACTCTTGCATAGAAACTGTTCTATTATTTTGTATTTAACACTTCACATCTAAAAAGGGATACTTTCATATCCTAGTCTGCACACATTGTACCTACCAGTATACAGCCTCGCTGGACAGAAAAGGATGGGAAACCAACAAGAATGCAAACACACAGGGATAAACAGGACACACTTAAATCAACAATATTTAAAATCCTCTATTTATCATACTCCAGATAGATGGTCTCTGGAGGCATTCTCGTCTCCTGTGGAACTTCCTCTCCTCTCATCTCCATGGTTTTTAAGGGCAAAACTTCACTAATTGGCACTAATGACAAGGAGATCCATTGTAAATCACAGGATTTTGCAAATTATCTTAGAAGCAAACAGAATTCAAAGCTAAGAAGTGGAATTGCAAATCATTTGCCCAATTTATTCTGACAGTTGCTTATGTTTGGTTATGTATGAAAATGAATACTTCATAAGTGCCTAGAGTATATATTTTTTTTGCATAACTTAGACTATATTGTGACTAGAAGAATACAGTAGCCACAGCTCCCTGGGATGACCTCATTTTTCCTAGAAAGTCAAGAAACATTAGCAGGTTTCTGGCTGCTTTGTTTTGTTTCAAAGTTAATCAGTGATAAGATTAATTAATTGGAGTTGGTCACGAGAATTTTTTTTACGAATTGACATGTAAGACTTGATTACAGATACTGCAAGTCTCACTGTGTTTAGCAACCTTATTGGTTTGACTCTGTTTCTTAAAAGCAGGACATTTGAAAGGACTTCATAGTAAGTTATCTGAGTAGCACAAAGTAGGTAAAATCATACACGTAGTAGATAAATTGGTATGTTCATATCTGTGAAATAAACATAATAACTATTATGCACCTACTATGTGCAAACCATTGTTCTAAGCGCTGAGAGAGATTATTTAGGTATTTAAGACATGATCTTTGACCTCATGAATCCTATTCATACCTAACAAGGGAAAAAAGACAATGACATATAATTATAACATAATTAGTGCAGAAAAGAAGATAAACTGTGAAGATTTAAGAAAAATATAAGGTTAGACAAAGAAAAGGCCATTTCTTAAGAGGAGGGAAGATCGATGATGAAAGAATTTGGCCCGGCCCTTCTGGAAGGATGGGTGGGAGCTGTGGGAGGGCATTCCAGGCAGGGAAAAGGTAGGGCAATGGGAAACTGCTAAATGTGTAAAAGACATGACAAGTAGTCTAGTTTGGCTGAGGCAAAATTCATATGGAGGGGAATAATTTGAAAGAAGCCTAGGAAAGAAGGAAAGTACCAAGACTGAGGAAAAGCCTTGAATGTCAGCCTACAGAATATAGATTCTGTTTTGTGTTGAAGAGGACAAGTCATACATAAAGTGAATTGATCTGGCAGAATTGGGAAAGATGCACTGGAGTGATTTGAGACTGGAAACCAAAATATCAGTTGGGAGAATTTTAGTCCAGGCAGGTGAAAATCAGGGACTGTCCAGGATGGAAGCAATAAGAAAAAAATTAGGGGACAGATTCAAGGGATACTGCTGAATAACAGTAACAATAAATATGTGGTATAAGGGAATGAACACTGAACTTACTGACAGAAGGCCTAGGTTTATATCCTGGCTATATCACCTACTAATTCGTGCCCCTGGTTGAACTCCAGTTTCTTTCTCTGCAAAAAGGGCAAGTTACCAATACTTTCAACAACTACCTCACAGATTTGTTCTGAGGTTTAAATGAAAATAATGCATGAAAATATGCTCTGAAATAATAAATCATCCTATACTTATCTGCTTTTATTGTTGTCAATGTAGAAATTGTTTCATTTCTTCCATTTGTATCATCAGTACCTAGTATAGTGACTGACACATAATAAGAACTTAATAAATTTTTGACAACTGATTTGTTGAGTATATCTGTGATTATATTTTGCACGTATATAGTATATTATTAAAGTTTACAAAATGTTTTTATAAACTTGGTTTAAGTCAACAACCCTGTGAGTCAAGTGGACAAGTATTTTCAAAGGGCACAAATAGATATGTGCATGCATGGGTGCATGCATATGTGTGTGTGTGTGTGTGCATGCGCACACACGCACAAAGCAGAGGAAATGTTTCCACTCCTCCATTAGCAAAAAAAAAATAATGATGATTTTTTTTTTTACTTCACTTTTCCACCAGGGGGCAATCCCCCAATGAAATAAAAGAAAACTCCTTGAAACACATCTGGAGAGTTAACACAGCCAACATAAAATGCTCTTTTACAACATATTGCAGACATAGCAATATCAGGAACCTGTTCTATTCCTTCGCCAAAGCATTACCAACTGACTGGACTGAATCTGGTCAACAGAAATAAAATACTTGGTTCATCAGGGGGCACCTTTTGTAAAAAGAAATTCTCAGCAAAAAGAAATTAATTTCAGATTTTTAGCTATGTAGATCTAAACCCAGAGAACTACATGGATTGTTGATCTTCCCTGACAGCAGTTTAGATGGCCTTTTCAGACCCAAAGTTTGGAAACTGATAATAATTCAGAGGTGTGATATACTAAAGTCTCATAATTCTAGTGCCCGATGTGCTTTAGTCTAGAAATTCTTAACTTAAAGTCCATCAACATGCAGGATTTTTAAAACTTATTTTGATGATTTTTTTAATATAACTGGTTTCTTTTTATAATCCTATGCATTTTATTTTATGCATTTAAGCACATCATTCTGAGGGGTCAATAGCGCCTTCACCATACTGCCAAAGGAATCCATGACACAGAAAAAGTTAAGTGCCTCTGTTGTAGTTCATTTTACAGATGAAGAAATGTCTTGGAAATTTGGAATTAGTATTGAAAAACCGTGTGGATGATAAATGGGCCTAAGTTTGGGCTGGGGAATCAGTATCATCCAGAGTCAACATTCATGCATCTGTCTTATTTTACATTTATTCCTTTATCTAACAGATGTCTTCCTGAAAAATTACTTGAAAATCAATGTCTTAAAACTGTCACATTCGGGGAAATTTTCTACTTCAGTTGATCCATACCAAAAATGACAGAATCACAGAATTTCAGAGTTGGGCTAGACCTCCAAAATCGTTGAGTGTAACCCATCCCTGAACAAAAGTTCCCTCTGTAATCTACTTAATAAGTGGTCCTCCATCCTACCCTCTGCTTGAAGAACTCTAATGAGAGGGAACTCACCACTTCCTGACGCAGCCCATTTATTCACTCTAGCTTTAAGGATTTTTTCTCCCATACATTTAGCCAAAGTCTGCCTCTCTGAAATTTCCATATCTTGTTCCAAGTCTACCAACTAGAACAAATCTCATCCTTCTTCCATATGACATCTCTTCAACTCCAAATGAAGACAGCTATTATACTGCCCCTAAGTCCAGGCTAAGCATCCCCATCCAACTGTGAATCCTTTTGTGAAGCAAAAAATTATTTCGCAAAGGTAGTTGTGTCATTTCAATCATGTCTGACTCTTCATGACCCTGTTTAGTTTCTTGGCAAAGACACTGGAGTGGTTTGCCGTTTCTTTCTCTAGGTCATTTTACAGTATAAACTAAGGCAAAAGAGGTTAAGTGACTTGCCTAGGGTCAGACAGCTAATAAGTATTTGAGGCCAAATTTGAACTCAGGTCTGCCTGACTCCAGGCCAGGAACTCTATCCACTGTGCCATCTAGCTGCCTTTAACAACCCCCCAACCACAGTCCTGGTGCTCTCTCCATCTAGAAATGACTGTCAGATTTTCTCATATACATCTGCTCTAATAATACAGAGTAAGTGTATTTCATTAGTAAAAGCTTAACTATTTATGTCTCTACAAAGGACTAAGCAATCCTTGCCTTCCAAGAACTTCCTATGTGAAACTGAACATAATGATAGAAGCATAGATATTATACATTAAACTACATATTACATTAAGTAAGTGAAAGATAAAAAAAATTTTGGCCATTGAGATACAAAATATTGGAGGCACATTGAACCTATCGCATCAGCCAGTGCCATAGACAGTAAATGATGCAGACGCACAGCCCATGTATCTCCACTTCTGATGACACCGAGAAAGCTTCAAAGTACATGTCAGTCTCTATTTTAATACCTTGCAAAGGGTATCTACCTATACTACAGGTAGAAATTAGACAACGGCATTGTCTCTACTACCTCTTTTGTTTCATCTGCTGCTTCCTAGGCCTGTAATTATCTCCTCTTTATGCAACCCTGTTGCAACACTGGTAAAATCCTTCAAAACATAGATCAGATGACACCATGAGTATTTTCTCCAGTTGTAAACTATATTTCACTCATCTAAATTTAGATTCAATTCATTTTATCAACTATTCATTAAGATGCTAGTAAATGTCCAAGGCACTTGCCCTGGGTTTCAGAGAGAGAAAAATTAAATATAATACAGTTTCTGCCCATAAGGAGCTGGTACTTCTTTCATGCATCTAGCACATTTCATTTTGTGCAAGTTATCTGTGTCTATGCTATCTCCTACTAGTAGTCTATAAGCTCTATGAGGGCAGGGACTATGTCCTTTTGATTCTATACTTCCCTACTCCTTAGCACAGAACTCTGAGGGAGACATAAATGTTTAACTGAATTAACTTGAATCAATGGTGTGATAATCACAGAATTCTTTTTTTTTTATTTGCTCATTTACTTTTTATTTACAAGATTCAGTTCCACGATCACTTGAGTTTCAGATTTTCTCCCCTCCCTTCCCCCCCCCCCCATGGTGGTGTGCAATCGTGTATAGGATCTGCAAATACTTTCACATTGTACAATAGTTTGGTCATATAGAAGGGCTGTAACCAATGAGTGATCACTGGGAAAAGAAAAAAAACAAACAAA
>JAQQSV010006652.1:0-14223 GCA_028646515.1 Pseudochirops corinnae
ACACTGGGATGGCTGTTTTGGGGTGGTGGGTAGGGGAAAGATGGGGAGAAAATTTGTAACTCAAAATTTCATGGAAATGAATGATGTAAACTAAACTAAAATAAAAAATCAATTAAAAAAAATAAAATAAACTCTACATTTCCCACACACACTGTTTGACTCTCCCAACCTAACAAAATTCTATTTGCCTCTGAATTAAACTCAGTAAATTTACATTCCAAGATCAGTTTAAATCCTACGTTAGAAATATGTAATCAGTCCCTAGCTCAGAGGGTCTTAAACTCAATAACAACATCTAATCCTATTACTAGAGTGTTATATCAATACTGCAGACAACTTATCTAGTTTCTAAATTCTTATTGCTAAAATTCTGGCCTAAGTTCTGCATTCTTTGTTCAGGCTTCTTTAAGTCCCTGGTGTCATGGTCCTCATTCTCTCAACCCACTCTCCCAATTCCTGCTGCCTGAGTTCTGGAATTCTAATCCTGCCTGTCTGGGCTGGCAATACCAGATTCTCCTCCAAGTTTTAGCTGATGGTCCTGAGCTTGACCTCTGGCCTACCTAGCTTCAAGTATTTACCCAATTAGTGGAATTCTCCCATTTCTGGATCTTCCTAGATAGCCCTGACCTGTTTTCTACCCAATATCTGGCATGAGACCACCTTTCTCTGTTTCATCCTTCACTGTCCTCTTTCAAAAAGAGTATTTAAGAACAAGTTAGATTCTTCTACTAAAAAATACAAAAAAAAATCAACACCTCTTTCAGTTCAAGAAACTTTGGTAAAACTAACAAAAAAATGGTCTAATATCACTGTAATCTAACTATTTCCCAGGTTTTACTGAGTTTCTAAGGGAATTTTACTACTTGTCCCAGTTAGAAATTTAATTTCAGCATTTTAATTAGAGTCTAGAAAATAGGCCAACATTTTCTTTATGAAAATTATACTTGGAATCTCTGAATGAATTGTGACCTCCAGCTTAGAAAAATAGAAGAATGAACTCTAACCACCTAAGAAGTTAGTATCAAGGGTGGTCCCCAGAGTATGAAAGATAGCACAGGGTAAGGAATAGAATACAACAACTTTGGATTCACAAAGGCCTGAGTTAAAATACCGCCTCAGATACTTACTAGATATGTACGTGTGAACAGATCACATAATGGTTATGAGTCTCAAGTTCAACATCTCTAAAGTGAGACTCACAGCACTTACCTCCCAAGATTATTGATAGCAACAAGTGAGACCATATTATAAGATCCTTCAGGGCAGGGACTGTTTTTATTTTTTTTTTCTTACATTATCCAAACTAAGCATAGTTGTTGTCACAGTAGGCATTTAATATATGTTTGGTGATTGATTCTTATCCCTCAAGAGCTTATTGTGTTTTAATTGCAAATAAAACAGCAAATTTAACCAGTGTTTACTTCACATGAAGCAGATTTTATTGATATTTTGGTTTAAAAAAGATTTGGAGAGTTTGGGACTCCATTAAATTTTCTTGACTCATTTAATACTATGACAACAGTATAGCAAAAGGTGGCAGGTCACATCTTCATGCTTAGAAACATTGAATCACCTCCTTTTTCATTTAATGAAACTCCTCAAGTATCATTCTATCACAATCTTTGCTTTTCATGTTGTTCAGTCATTTTCATGGTATCCATCTCTTTGTGACCCCTTTTGGGGTTATCATGACAAAGATATTCTAGTGGTTGACCATTTCTTTCTCCAGTTCAATTTACAGATGAGAAAACTGAGACAAATAGGGTTAAATGACTTGCTAGGGTCACATAGCTAGAAAGTATCTCAGGTTAGATTTGAACTCAAGTCCTTCTAATTCCAGGCCTGGTGCTCTATCCACTGTGCTAATCAGCTAAATGCACTTTGCTTGCCCTTACTTAAAATAAGTGTTCGTTCTGTGCAATGAAGATAGACAACTTTACACCTAGAAGGAAACATTTGTATTTTTTCATGAAGAACTGTTTTCTCCAACCTTTTTGTTATATTTACTACAACAGAGTCCAAGTGGATCTTGATGTGACTCCCCCCACCTCAACTTTGTGTTTCAAAACACTCAGTCAAAATTCCAATGAGATTTAAAAATATTAGAGTAATTCCTAATAATGTGGCCGAAATAGACATCTAGTTGTTTCCCAGTTCATGTGCTCTTTGATCTTCACACATCAACAGAGCCCATGAGTTTTGTTTGGAATGTACTACTGGTGCTTCTGTAATTTTTGTGGAAGGGTCGGTTTACATAATATGAATTCTCTAGTTTTCCCACCTAGCAATACAATAATCAAGTCCATGACAACCCAGAAAGGAACATCCAAGGGAAAAATTTATCTGTGTGAACACTGAGTTGAAAGCATACTATTTTATGTTTCTTCCACACAAACAAGATGTCTTTTTGCTAGGAATGTATTTTTACAACAATAACTGGACATTTTAAAATAGAGCAGAACCAAGATGGTGGAGACAAGCCAGAAAGTTGCCTGAACTCTCCTCAGTTTCCCTCAGAAACCATGTTAAATCAAGCTTCCTAACAAATTCTGGAGGAATAGAACCCAAGAAAAGACTCAGTGAAACAATTTTCCAGCTTAAGCTGACTTAGAAGGACTTTAGGAAAGTCTGTCTCACTTGAATAAAAGGGACATGCAGCCCAGCACAGATGATGTCCAGGCAAGTCAGTAGGAGGCTCTTAGCCACAGGTTAGATCAGCAGAAAAAAAATCCCTATGTTCTAGATCAGCAAATTAGTAACACAGCAGACCATATGTGAGGCCCTGACACAGAAGGAAACCTGCCAGCCCAGGAACCCCCAGCACAACAGGTACAACTAAGCATAGTCACTCCAGAGCAGGAGGTAGGTAAGCTGCAAGCTGGCAGTACCTGAGACCACAGGACACAAAGTCAATGACCAGGTGACTATCCCCCAGCACAAGAAACTTGGAGACTTTCCCACTGTGACCAGTAGCAGAGCTCCTTTATAAGGTAAGAAATAGACTAAAATGAGTAAAAAAAAAAAAAAAAAAAAAAAGTAAAGAGCCACCCTAGAAAGCTACTATGGAGACAGGGAAGACAAAAACACAAACTCAGAAGAGGACAACAATGTTAAAATGCCTACATGAAACCTCAAAGGGGAAGATGAATTGGTCTTATGATTAAAAAGCCTTCTTGGAAGAGAGCAAAAAGGATTTTTTTTAAATCAAATAAGAGTGGTAGAAGAAAAATTGGGAAAGGAAATGAGAATTATTCAAGAAAGAGTCAGTGTCTTGATAAAGGAAGGACAACAATTGAAGAAAACAATTTCTTAAAAGATACAATTGCCCAATGCGGGGAAAATCCCCTGAAAAAAATAATTCCTTACAAGGTAGAATTATCCAAATGGAAAAGAAAATATAACTAACTAAAAAATGAATAATTCCTTAAAAATTAGAATTCAGTAAATTGAAGCTAATGACTCTATGAGACATCAAGAATGAGTCAAACAAAAAAAAATGTTGAAATACCTTATTGGAAAAAACAAATGACCTTGAAAATATATCCAGGAAAGCTCATTTAAGAATTATTAGATGGCCTGAAAGCCATGATCACAAAAAGAGCCTGGACACCATTTTTCAAGAAATTCTCATGGAAAACTGCCCTGATAATCTAGAACCAGAGGATGAAAGTCATTGAAAAAAATCCATTAATCACCTCCTAATAGAGATCCCAAAATAAAAACACCAAGGAATGTTTCAGCCAAATTCCAGAATTATGAAATCAAGGGAAAAATGCTACAAACATCCAGAAAGAAACAATTCAAATATAAAAGATCCTCAGTCAGGATTACACAGGGCTTAGCAGCTTCTACATGAAAGGATCAGAGAGTTTGGAATATGATGTTTCAGAAGGCAAATGAGCTTGGATTACAACCAAGAATCAACTACCCAGAAAAACTGAGCATGATCTTTCAGTGTAAAAGATGGATATTCAATAAAATAGATGAATTTAAAACTTTCATAATGAAAATACCAGAGCTGAAGAGAAAATTTGAACTTCAAATACAAGACTCAAGAGAAAGATATACATAAAAAAAGGAAGGAGGGAAAATGTGATATTCAATAAGTGTTTACATCCCTACAGAGGAAGATGATACTTGTTAACTCTTGAGAACTGTATCTCTATTATGGCAATGAGAAGGAGTATACATAGGGGATTTGGGTACAAGTTGGCTTTGATGTGATGATATTAAAAAAATTTAAGGGCAGAAAAAGGATTATATTGGAAGAAGAGGAAAGGGGGAGTCAGAAAAGGGTAAATTACATCACACAAAGAGTTATAAAACATCAGTTACAGTAGAAGGAAAGAAGGGAGGTGGTGAGCATTGTTTGACCTTTATTCTAATCAGATTTTGCTCAAAAATGGAATAATACACTCACTCGGCTGGATATAGAAATTTATCTTATCCTTCAGGGAACTAAGAGGGGAAATGGGGAAAAAAGGGAGGGGGAACATAGGAAGGGAGGGAAGATTGATGGAGGCAGTATTCAAAAGCAAAACTGATGAGGAGGGTTAGGGTGAAAGGCAAGAGAAAAGTATAAATGGGGGGAAATAGGATAGAGTGAAATACATAGCTAGTAATAATTAACTGTGATTGTACATGGAATGAACTCTCCCATAAAACTGAAATAGATGGCAGAGTGGATTAAAAAACAGAATCCTATAATATGTTACATATTAGAATCAAATCTGAAGCAGAGATGCACATATAGTAAAAGCAAAAGACTGGAGCAGATTATATGATGCTTCAGATGAAGTAAAAGAGCAGGGGTAGCAATCCTTATGTCAGATAAAGCAAAATAAAAAATAGATCTGATAAAAGAGATAAGGAAGGAAACTGCATCGTGCTAAAATGGTATCATAGACAATGAAATACTATCAATACACAAACAAAAGCAATACAACCAACATTAGAAGTAATACAGAAAGCTGGGAAACAACTTTTACAGTCAGGGTTTCTCTTAAAGATCTCATTTCTCAAATGTATAAAAAACTGAGTCAAAATTAAAAAAAATACAAGTTATCTCTCAATTGATTAAAGTTAAAAGGATATGAAGAGGCAGTTTTCAGATGAAGAAATTTAAGCTATCTATAGTCATATGAAAAGACTCTAAATAACTACTGATTAGAGAAATTCAAATTAAAACAACTCTGAGGTACCACCTCATACATATCTGATTGGGTAGCATAACAGAAAATGGAAATGGTAAATGTTGGAGAATTTGAGGGAAAATTGGAACACTTTTGCATTGTTGGTAGAGCTGTGAAGTTATCCAAACATTTTGGAGAGCAATATAGGACTACATCCAAAGGGCTATAAAACTGTGCATAGGAGTGAAGCCAAGATGGTGGAGTAAAAGCAGGGACTTGCTTGAGCTCTAGCCCCAAACACCTCCAAAGACCTGTAAAAAAGACTTTAAACAAATTCTAGAGCAGCAGAATGCACAAAATGACAGCATGAAACAAATTTCCAACCCGACAGACTTAAAGGTCAACAGGAAAGGTCTATTGCACCAGACTGGGAGAGGAGTATAGACCAATGCTGGCCACACAAGCACAGAATGGGACCCCCAGCAAACCTGGAGTGGGCCTCAATGTATGAAAACATGGGCAGCAGTGGCAGTTTTCAGACTTCTCAACCAAAATGCCAAAGACAACTCAGAAGGTCAATAGGAAAGATCTGTTGGTCCTGCGTGAAAGAGAAGTCAAGTCAGGTCCCAATCCTGTTGTGGTGGAGGTAATGGCAGTGGCTGTAGCATCTGCTTCTGGAGCTTAGCACTGAGGCAAGATTTCCTTGCTTTGCCCTCTTTGGATCTGGGGCACAGTCCTGGCTGGTGGTGCTGGAGTAAGGAGGATTCTGTACTGACTGACATTTTTGGTGTGGTGGAATGGAAATCCTCCTCACAGTTCCAAGGCAGAAAAGAGTGCTTGTGGTCACTCACAGACCAGAGTACAGTCTAGGAAAGGAGTAAACACCTCCCCTTTAATCATACTACCTTGGAAGAAGGGGAAATTTACAGGTCCCTGGGTATATCTCTGAAAATATCTGCACAAAAATCCAGAAACTTGGCAAAGTATACCCTCCACATCAGAAACAGAGGCCTACCTTAAAAATGAATTTTAAAAACTCAAGTAATTGGCTGGGGAAATGATAACAGAAAGGGAAAAAAATCAGACTATAGAATTTTACTTTGGAGACAAAGAAGATCAAAATATACAACGAGAAGAAGACAACAAAGCCAAAGCTCCTACATCAAAAGCCTCTTAGAAAAATATGAACTGCTTGAAGGTCATAAAAGAGCTCAAAAAGGATTTTGAAAGTCAAGTAAGAAAAGTTGAGGAAAAAATGGGAAGAGAAATGAGAGCAATACAAACAAGTCAATGATTTGATAAAGGAGACCCCCAAAAAACATTGAAGAAAATAACATCTTAAAAAATAGACTAACCAAAATGATAAAAGAAGTTCAAAATGCCAATGAAGAGAAGAATGCCTTCAAAAAGCAAAATTGGACAAATGGAAAAGGAGTTTCAAAAGTTCACTGAAGAAAATTATTCCTTAAAAATTAGAATGGAGGGGTGGCTAGGTGATGTAGTGAATAGAGCACTGGCTCTTGAGTCAAGAGGACTTGAGTTCAAATCAGGCCTCAGACACTTAACACAAAAAACTAGTCATGTAACCTTGGGCAAGTTGCTTAACCCCAATTGCCCTACCTCCCCCTCTCTAAAAAAAAAAAAAATTAGAATGGAACAAATGGAAGCTAGTCACTATATGAAAAACCAAAAACGTATGCAACAAAACCAAAAGCATGAAAAAAAATAGAATACAATGTGAAATATCTTGTTGGAAAAGTAACTGACCTGGAGATAATTTAAAAAAAAATATTGGACTACTTGAAAATCATGATAAAAAAAAAGAGCCTGGACATCATCTTTCAAGAAATCACCAAGGAAAACTGCAGATATTGTGAAATCAGAGGGGAAAATAGAAATTGAAAGAATCTACCAATCACCTCCTGAAAGAGATCACAAAAAGAAAATTCCAAGGAATATTATAGCCAAATCCCATAGTTTCTAGGTGAAATAGAAAAGCTGAAAGCAGCCAGAAAGAAATATTTCAAGTATTGTGGAAATATAATCAGGATAACACAAGATATAGCTATTTCTATTTAGCAACTTTGCTATGAAGACTTCAAACATGATATTCCAGAGGTCAAAGGACCTGTGTTTAAAACCAAGAATCACCTAACTAACAAAACTGAGTATATTAATTCAGGGAAGAAATTGACATTTATTAAAATAGAGGACTTTCGAGCATTCTTGATGAAAAGAACAGAGCTGAATAGAAAATTTGACTTTCAAACAAAAACAAGAGAAGCATGGAAAGATAAACAGGAAAGAGAAATCATAAAGGACTTATTAAAGTTGAACTATTTACATTATTACATGGAAAGATGATATTTTTAACTCATGAGACTTTTTCAGTATTAGAGTAGAGGGAATAAATATACATATGCTTACATGTATGCATACACATACATATGTATGTATACACATACATAATGTGAATTGAATATGAAGGTATAATATGTAAGAAAAATAAAATTAAGCGATGAGAGAAGAATGTACTAGGATAAGGAGAAAGCTAGAGTTAGAATGGTAGAATGGGATAAATTATCCCACATAAAGGAGACAAGAATAAGCTTTGACAGTGTAGGGGAAGAGGGAGGAGGTGAGAAAGAATAAGTGAACCTTACTCTCATTTTGTTTGGCTTAAAGAGGGAATAACATACACACTCAATTGGCTATGGAAATCTAGCCCACATCACAGGAAGTGGGGGGGGGAGAGGATACGAGGAAGATGGTAGAAGGGAGGGCTGATTGGGGGAGAGGGTAATCTGAAGCAAACACTCTTGAGGAAGGATGGGGTCAAAGGACAGAATAGAATAAAGGGGAGTGGGATAGGATTGAGGGAAATAAGTTCGTCTTTTACAATATGACTGTCATGGAATTGTTTTGCATGACTACACACATATAACATATATGGAATTCCCTGCCTTCTCAATGAGAGTAGGTGTGGAGAGAAGAAGGGATAGAATTTGAAACTCAAAGTTTTAAAAACATATGCTAAATTTGTTTTTTACATGCCTCTAGGGAATAAGATATTCGTACAATGTGGTATAAAAATCTATCTTCCCCTACAGGAAAATAGAAGAGAAGTGGAAGAAAAAAGTGAGGGGTATGATAGAAGGAAGGGCAGATTGGGGGAAGGATAATCAGAATGCTTGTTGCCTTGGGGTGGTGGGAGTTGAGAAACGGACAGAAAATTTGGAACGCAAAACCTTATGGAAGTGAATGTTTAAAACAAAAATAAATTAATTAATAAAACAAAAAAAAACCAAACACCAAGCAATACTAGTACTAAGTCTGTATCCCAAAAAGATCATAAGAAGGGAATAGGACCCACATGCACACAAATATTTATAGCAGCTATTTTTGTGGTGGTCAAGAATTGGAAATTGATGGGATACCTATCAGTTGGGGAAAGGCTGAAAAAGTTGTTGTATATGAATGTAATGGAATACCATCCTTCCATCAGAAATGATGAACAGGACAATTTCAGAAAAACGTGGAAAGACTTACATAAACTGATGCTGAGTGAAATGAGCAGAACCAGGAGAACATGGTTCACAGTAATAGCCAACATTGTGTGATGACCAACTTCACAGACTTAGCTCTTCTCAGCAATACAAAGATGTAAGACAATTCCAAACAACTCATGATGGAAAATGCTGTCCATATTTAGAGAAATAATTATGGAGTCTGAATGCAGATTGAAGCATACTGTTTTCTCTCTTTTTTTTCCTTTCTCATGTTTTTTTTTTTCCCTTTTGTTCTGATTCTTCTTTCACAATATGACTAACATGGAAATATGTTTAATATGATTTTACATATATAGTTTATATCAGAGTGCCTGCTGTTTTGAGTAAGGGAGAGAAGAGAGAGGGGGAAATTTAGAATTCACAATCTTATAAAAGTGAATGTTGAAAACCAAAATTAATTAATTTCTTAAAAAAGAAAGAAAAAAGGGTGTGTTTAGATGGTGTATCCTGTTCACCTATCTGACTCAAGGGTGTGATGAAATAATGTATAATTGCTGCCTTTCACATCATGAACTCTTCATGATAGACAGGGAAGTTTTAAAACAATCAGATCTACCATTTGTGGAAAATACTATCCACATCTGGAGAAAAAACTATGTGGTCTGAATGCAGATGGAAGCATACTATTTTCTCTTTTTTATGTATTTTTTTTGTCTTGTGGTTTTTCCCTTTAGTCCTGATTCTTCTTTCAAAAAGTGACTAATGAAGAAGTATGTTTAACATTATTGTATGTGCCTAACCTAAGTCAGATTGCTTGCTGTTTCAGGAAGAGAGGACAGGGAGGGATGGTGAAAAATTTGGAACACAAAATCTTATAAAAATAAATGTTGAAAACTATCTTTACATCTAATTGGAAAAAAATAAAATGCTATTAAGTGCAAAAAAGGAAATAAAAAAATCTCTATTTTTTAGTGTGCTTATTATAGGACAAGACATAATTTGACATTTTCATGAATGTCTTTGTGTGTGTGTAGAGTGTATGTAGGAGGTTACCTTAGTCATTAGAATGTAACCCTTTGAACAGGTATTTGACAAATTGAATTCAATGAGAATTTACTTAATGACTGATGGGCACAAATGATTCTGTTGGATACTGTGTGGATACAAAGATTTTAAATGACATAGTCACTGCAGGGATGGGGCCACATGTGGCCTCAAGAGCACACCTTGAGGTCCCCCCCCCAATAGTACTTATTCTCAAAGAAGTATATATTTAATAGAGAGTTGATACCCAAGTTAAATAAGAGATAAGAGAATACCTCCCAACACTGGAGGAATTTAAGTCATCTGACACAAATGTACTGGATCTTTTGGTCCTGAAAAACTGACATATGGAATTCCTAAGCTTCTGTTAATTATAATTGAAAAACCATAAAAACAAGAGAGATTATACAGTATTGGAAAAAGCAATTTTTCCAATTAAATTGATCTAAAAAAAAAAACCAGACTCTCCCACTGTTAACCAGTGAACTTAACCTCAGTTGCTGAGAAAATTTCAGTAGTGATAATTAAGGATATGGCTGGCAAATATCTAGAAAAGAAATCATCTCTCCAATGTTCTCCTTCCTCTCCTTTCATACTACCACCACTCTAGTGTAGACCCTCATTGCCTCATATCTAGAACATTATAATAGTCTATTGGTTGATCTGTCTGCCTCAAGTTTTTTCCTATTCAAATCTATCCTGCATTCATTCATTAAAGTGTTTTTCCTAAAACATAAGTCCTATCCCTATTCAATAAACTCCAGTGGTTCCCTATTGCCTCTAGCGTCAAATGCAAAATCTTCTGTTTAACATTCATAGGGATTCATAACCCAGGCCCCTCCTACCTTTCCAGTCTTCTTTACACCTTACTCCAGAGCTGAGTTCCTAACTGGAACTGGACAACTGGGTCTCCCTTGGGCTATCTCCAGTCATCCTGACTGACATCTGACCACTGGACCCAGATGGCTCTGGAGGAGAAAGTGATGCTGAACAGCCCTCCCTCACTCAAATCAGTCAATTGCAACTCATGTCATCATCCCCCTGATATCATGGTCCTCTTTGAGAATGAAGGACAAACCATACACAACACCTTATTCCCAGATTCATACTCTTTGATCCAGTGACATTGGTCTCTTGTCTGCTCCATAAATATTCCATCTCTTGACTGTGGGCATTTTCTTTGTCTGTCTTCCATGGCTAGAATGCTCTTCATCCTCTTATCTTTCTTCTGACCTCTATTGCTCCCATTAAGTACCAACTAAAATCTCACCATCTACAGGAAGTCTTCTACTATCCCCTTTAACTCTAGTGCCTTCCTTCTATTAATTAAGAACAAATAGATAAGAATTGGGCCTTGATTCAGGAAGATCTGAGTTCAAATCCAGTCACTTACCAGCTGTGCAACCTTGGCAAGAAACTTAACTTTTCTTTGCCTCAGTTTCCTTTTCTATAAAAAATAAGACCAATAATAGTACCTACCTCCCAGGTTTGTTGTGGGAATCAAATAGAATTGAGAAAGTGCTTAGTACCATGTCTGGTACATAGTAAGTACTGCATAAATGGTAGCTGGTATTAATAATAATAATAATTATTATTATTGTTTCCTACTTATCTTCTATGAGGTTTGTTTGTATATGTTTATTCACATGTTGTATTCCCCATTAAACTGTGATCTCTTTGAGAGTAGGGATTGTATTTTGCCTCCTTTTGTATCACTAGCACTTAATATAATGCCTGGCAGATAGCAGGTACTTAATAAATATTTGATTGATTAATTTATCTTAATAATGTAAGTGATCCAAATTTTATACATGTGTATATTTGTGTATATATGTATGTGTATATATGTGTGCTTCACTTAACACCTCCCTTCAAGTATATCTTTTTAAAGCATTGCTACATGATTTAAATGACCTCTAACCATTCTTTTGAAATTTCCCCCATAGCATCAAAGAATCTAATCATTGGAAGACCCAAGTTATACCTGAAAACAATTTCTTCTGTAGCAAATAGCCATTCAACTTTCACTGGACCACCTCCGGAGGTAGCCCATTCAAATTTCACAGAGTTCTAATTTTAAAATTTTTTTTAAACATTATTTTGAAATCTATCTCTTTTCCATTTCTATCCAGTGCGCCTGCTTTTGCAATCTGGGGCCAAGTAGAGCAAATCTAATCTCTCTTCAACATGACAGCCTTTCAAATGCTTTAAGACATTTTTCCTCCCCCACCTAATTCTTCTCTTCTTCAGACTAAACATCATATATTCTTTAACCATTCCTCAAGTGGTATGAACTCTGGGACTTTCATCATCTTACTCATTTTCCTTTGGATATTCTTTACATTTTTCAATTTCCTTCCTAAAATGTGGCACCCAAAATTAAACACAGTGCTCCAGATGAGATGAAATGTGACTAGGGCTGAGTACAGTAAGACTGCCATTCCCATATTCTGGACACACTCTCAATGTGGTCTAAGATTGCCTTGGCTCTTTTGACTGCCTGTCACACTGTTAACATTTAGTTTGCTATCCATTAAACCTCCATATCTCCTCTTCCCCATCTGGATTTCTGTTTCACCATAGTTCCCCATTTTCTATTTATAAAATTGATTTTTCCAAGTCCTTACCACCCTCTGGGAAAGCCCAACACCTGTCACAGCTTATTCGGAAAGAGGTAAGAAATCTCTACAACGAGGATTTATAAAGTACTTACATTCCAGATGCTATGCTAGGGATACATATTTTTTATTGAGCAGTTCAGTCAAATCCAACTCTTAATGACTTCATGCACCAATAGGCTGTGGGTTTTTCTTCTCAAAGATACTAAAGTGGTTTGCCATTTCCTTCCACATTTTTATGCAGGCAGGGGTTAGTTGCCTTGTCCAGGGTCACACAGCTAGCAAGAGTCTGAGGTCAAATTTGAACTCTGATCTTTCTGACTTCAGGCCCATGCTCTTATCCACTGTATCACCTAGCTGCTCCCAGGGATACATATATAAAATATGAAACAATCTCTACTCTGAAGGAGTAAATATCAGACAAGTACATATCTAAAAATAAGTAGATAAATATAAGTACAGTAAATTAAAAGTGCTTAGCACTTAGTACTTAATATAAAAGTATTAAGAAAAATATTTGTTTTCTTATTATATTTGTAAACAATTTTATATTCTGAATCCAAAGAGGTTGCTTTTTATATCTTTGTATTTCCTTCTAAAGGACTGAACAGACAAGGAGAACTTTTCCTCTTTAATCTTGAGCAGGATCTCACACAATAGGGAGACCTTATTTCTGCTTGAAGGGCAAAGAGAATGTAATCTAGGGGAATTCTGGCCTACTGTTCAACTACCCAAGTGAGCTAGGTGAAGATGGATGTCTTTGTATAGAATGGGGGTGGGGCAGAGCAGAAGTACTGACAGGATGAGAGTCATATTTCCCCAGAACCTCATTAGAATAAAAACTTACCTCTCATTGTAATATTCATTTTATCATTATTAACCAATATGAGTTGAGTTTCACTTGTCAGAGACAACCCTTTTTGCAAACCATGGTAGATGGTCTCCAAGGTTCATCTTTGGTTTACAATAACCACGATTTATTATTTGCTAGCCATAACTAATAAAATGATTGCTAATTACTGAGAAAGTATCTCTCTGACTTTCCATTCATCTCAGTATGTCATAGTAATGCTAATCAATTTAAATTTGGAGACCACTTTTTGTTATATCAAGTAAGCAGGTACTTAGCCCTTAGTCAAGCCTCTGTGAAAGAGGCAGAGGGTGTGAACTCTGTCTCCTGTCGCTGACATAACAGGAAAGGTTTGGCTGAACAGGAAGCCAATGCTATATGTATGTGTGTGTATATAAGAAAAGCCCCAGAGTGACAGCCTTCCAGGCGGCAGCAACAACTTCGACCTTTACCAGAATCTGGTAAAGGCTGAAGTTGCTGCCAGGAATGCTGCCTGGAAGGCCGAAGTGACTGCTGCCATATTTCTTCTTGTGCTAGGGCCAGATTAACTGCTGGAGGACTGAAAAAGCATGACCAAGATGCTAATACTTTGTCTGTTTTTGGCTTGGTTGATCCTTGAGTTCCCGGCAACAGAAGTGGTGAAGGTTTTGAGATATCCTGGACCCTGTGAATTTCAGGGTGTAGCAAGAACTGCCTGGAGGACTGGACAAGGACCTAGATGCTGTCTGCCTCTGAATCCAGGTGACTGTGTGGTGGATTCAGGTAGGAGCTGGGACCACAGAAGAGGATCCAGGGAATCTGAGAGACCACCCAAAGTCAAGATGAAGAAAAGGCTTCTCCTTGGATATTGAATGCGGTGATGAAATTGAAGTTTACTAGAGACCAAAGGGTGAACGGTTTGTGTAATTTTCTAATGATTGTATTTAGTGATTAATGATACTTAGTGACTGATTGCTAGATAAGTTACTGATTAAGTTAACCTATGATTGCTCCGTGAGTGGAAGACTGACAATTGTATTTTGAGATGATTGAATGACTGAGTAAGGAGGCAAACCTCCTTAGGAATACCA
>JAQQSV010006653.1:0-14222 GCA_028646515.1 Pseudochirops corinnae
GGGGGAGAAAATATGTAACTCAAAATCTTGTGGAAATGAATGATGCAAACTATAATAAAGTTAAAAAAAAAGTTGTCTATATTAATTCTGGATCAAATCAAGTTTCTTTGACCTTAGGGAAGCTATTACTCCCAAATTTTGTGATTTAGAACATTTGTGGGAAGCATTTTTTAAGTGTCAAAGAAGTCTTTCCTTTTAATTTATGGGTATGTAAGAGCCCAAAGATTGATTATTATCCTGTTCTATGCTTTTCTTTTAGACTATCAGTGATCTTTTTTTTTCTTTTCCCCAGGGGCTAACAGTGTTGTATATCTGTCTGTGGAAGGTTTAATATCATCTGTGCAAGAAGGTATGAAATCAAAGAAGCAGAAAATAGAGAAGCAAGAAAATATAATTCAAGAAAATGGAAATGGTCTGAAATACTCTGAAAAGCATGGTCATTGTACAGCATGTCTCACTGGAGACTATCCTGTAAAGTTAGAATGGTGAATGTGTCATTGGGTGGTGGATGGGAAAAGCGAAGTATATTTTATATGTGATAAAAAAAATTGAACTTAAAAAATCAAAAGTTATGCCTTATGAGTGATTGTTACTAAAAGTATTCTTTAACACTTCAAGTCCGGTGATATGCTTTTTGTTTTGTAATTTTGTCATTTATTTGGTTTCTTTATAAGATGGGAAAACCAAAGTGTTTTTATTTCCCAAATTTCCTAGATTAAATATACTCAAGTAATATTATCTAGGAACGTTGGGTATTGCTTTCAGCTTTATTAAATAGTTCAATACAACTCTTAGTGCACTGTTAATGGGATTATATACATTTTATTTCAAACCATTAAATGGGAACACAGAGGACAAAATTGAAGTTAGTA
Organism: Pseudochirops corinnae; assembly: GCA_028646515.1. NCBI lineage: Eukaryota > Metazoa > Chordata > Mammalia > Diprotodontia > Pseudocheiridae > Pseudochirops > Pseudochirops corinnae. The sequence goes on from JAQQSV010006653.1 coordinate 873, forward strand.
CTATGAGGGGATTTCTGTTACCATGCTTGCCAAAAAAATTCTCATAGAATTTTAAACTATTTTTATTTAAGGAATAACTTGCCTCATTTTATTTTAGAATGTTTTCATAATTGAATTTTTTTCTTAAATCAGTGGCTTAGTGTAGCAGCATGAGAGGGGAATCCTTTCTTACCTGCTGTATTGGTATAAGTACTACATACCAATTTCACTGTATTAGAAGATGGGTGGCTTGAGTAGTTCTAGCCCAGGGGTTTGTAACATGGGATCTGTGGAGTTAAATTTTTTTTAAATAAGTGTCTTCACTTATAATTGGTTTCTTTAGAAAACTTAATTACTTCATTTTATTCTTTTAAAAGTGATTTGGGAAATTGTTTGCCTTCTCAAGGGGGTTGGGGGATAAGGAAAGAATTTGGAACTCAAAAATTTTAAAAATGTTAAACTTCTTGTTTACATGTAATTCAGAAAAAAAATAAAAGTTTTTAAAAAAAAGTAATTTGAGAAGGGGTCCATAGGCTTCACCACACTGCCCATGGAGTAATAAAGAATCCATGGACCTAGTGTATAAACTAGGAACCACTCTAGTTTGTTGTGTTTTATTTTGCAATTCAGGCTTCTTGGGTGAAGCTGAATTATATTTCACTGCTTTCTTTGTCCCAGCTAGTAATGTCACAAAAATGGATGTAAGAGCATGTCTCCTGGGCCTTACAGGGAAGAACAACAGAGTGATTGAAAACAATTTTGGCTTTTTTTTGGTACTCCCAATTATATGTCTTTGTTTGAACCTATTTTCTGAACTGGAAGTCTGAGGTGCTTCAGCAAGATCCCCTTGAAATGAAGTAAAATAATTTATTCCCAGCTGTAGGGCTGTTTTTTTACCTTTTGATTTTAAACTGTGTGACCTTTAAAAGTAATTTTATCCTCATGGGCTAGTCTGGTAGTTAGCATGACAAAGTTTCATATTTTCAGCTAATTAATTATGTTTTCAGAAGTACAAAAATATCGGGGTGGCTAGGTGGTGCAGTCAGAAGAGCACACTGGCCCTGGAGTCAGGAGGACCTGAGTTCAAATATGGCCTCTGCCAGTTACTACCCATGTGACCTTGGGCAAGTCACTTAACCCCAATTGCCCTGACCTCCCCCCTCCAAGAAAAAAAGTGCAAAAAAGATGAATTTAAGTAGAGTGATAGATATATACTCATGGTAATTATTTTTTTAATTTGAAGGATCACTGAAAAATTGACATTTTTGTGCCCATGTTCACTTAGTGATGATTTAGCTACCACTTTCTACTAGTTTGTTATATTTTAAAACTATTTCTAGGGTTTTTTGGGGGGATTTTAAAAAAAGCTTAGATTTTATTCAACTACTTAGCCTTTGGGGCAAATATTTAAAATATATAAAAATCACTTTTGTTTTATAGTGTAACTGAATCTAACATATTTTATGGTACTCAGCACGTTTAAGAATTTTATTAATAATAATTTATTATTGTCTGATGTGTATTTCATGTAGACTCATATAATATCCAGGCAATATGTAGCATCGTGCAATAAATAGGTCTTGGGTAGTTTTCCTACCACCCACCTTCATCAGTTGTTCAGATATACATGAGTGAAAATGATGCAGAAAAAAGTTGACAAACTTATTTGTTTTGGTTTGTCCCCACGTCCAGTAGCACAGGTGAAAAGCCCCATGTACTTAGTGATCATTTTCCCCGTGGCAGAAGCTCTAACAGCTGTTTTCAAAGAGATGTGATGGATAGGAAGGCTCATGTGCTAATAGTATTCTCTACTGTATCACGTCAAAATGATTCTTTATGCATGTAGGTAGTGGGGAATCAGGGCCTTTAAGTCTAAGTGTTATTTGTTACAAGCCTCACATTTGACTTTGCAAATTAGAGACTCAGGGAAATAGTAAACCAAAATCTAATTTGACATTCATGTTGTCCATCTTTTCATTTCATTGTTAAGTGTTGAAGTAGTTTTATAATGATGGGGCAAAATAGTAATAAGACAATTTTATTGTCTATATGCTTTACAGATTAAAAATTTTTTGTGTCCTTTTATTTCACAATAGAGTTTTGCTTAATTGCTTTATAAATTATGTAAATATTGTAAACAAAGAAATTTGGAAGGTGTTTTCATAAGAAATTTACTAGCCTTTCTATGACTTGTGATCTGTCTGAATGAAAGATGCTTATACAATACTGGATGAATTTCAAGGTGTCTTATAAGAACAATAATTTTTATAATGTGCTAAGCAGCAATTTTAACAGGGTTTATGTTTACTTTTCAGTTGACATCAGTTGGTCAGTTAATTTAACTATTATTTTGCAATGTGTTCCTCTTTCATAATTTCAATGTTTTTACCCAAGACCTGGTAATCTAACATTCAAGGAGACATAAAAATGATTAGAATTAAATACATATATTGTACCAAAGATAAATAGGTACAGAAAATAGTACGTTATATGATGGTAAGTTCAATATTATGGGAAAATAAGGATGCATCTTGGTAACTGAATTTAATTAGGGCAAGGATTCTCTTAGCCCAAAGCAAGTGACACTGATATAACTATATTAGGACCTATCAAGATATTACCTCTTTCTATGCATAAACAGTTTTAGAAAATTTTAGGGACCCTCTGGGAATTTAGAATGGAACCTCAATAACAGTACATATATTTCCTTTTAAAGATGTATTTGTGTTTCACTTAAACCAAGAAATGTAAATATAACAATTTTTTTTAAAGTTGGGGACATGGAATTTTTCCACTTAGAAAACTGACAAGATGAATCTAATTCCCCTTGGCAGGGAGTCTTGTGATTTCTGTTTTACTTAATGATACACAGTGGTGCCTGGCTATAATATTTGGGAATAGAGTGGCAGGCCTGAAGTTGGGAAGGCCTGAGTTCAAATCCCACCTCAAGGACTATGTGACCCTGGGCAAGTCACCTTCTGTTTGCTTCAGTTTCCTTATCTGTAAAATGGGGATAACAACAGCACTTTCCTCCCAAGGTTGTTGTGAGGATCAAATGAGATAATAATTGTAAAGTCCTAACACATGCCTGGCACATAGTAAGCACTAAGTAAATACTGTTTCTATGACAACACTATCATATCCCCTCTCTTTTGTTTTCCCCCAGGGTGGTGTTCCCCAAGTATCCTACTACTAGTGATTTACTAAAAAAGCATTAGAATAAACTTCTTAAGGGCAGGAATGGTTCTGTTTCTTTGTATCCCCAATGCCTTATACCCATGTAGCACTTGGTAAATATTTGATGAATTGAAAACAAATTTGAGGCTGGGTTACACTATTCCAAACCAGATACAAACAGCCTAACTGCTAATAATTACATATCTTCAAGTCTAAGGAAAAGTTATATTTGTGTCTTCCAGTCAAAATGTTTTGACTCTTTGAAACAGAACCAAAATACAAGACATGAATGACAAACCCTGGAAGAAAGTAAAATCTAGAAGTAATGCCGATGGGAAGAAAATGGACGCTCCTCTGAGATGGCCAAAACTTCCTGGATTATCTTAAAATTTAAGCAAGAACCTAAACTATTAACAATGTCATGAGATTGAAAATAGCCTATAGAAATTAAGCTAACATGGGAGAAAATAAAGACAGAAGAAAAGATGCTTTCACTGTGGTACAGTGAAAAGAGTGAGGTTTAGAGTCAGAGGCCCTGATTTCAAACAGGATCTGCCATTTACCACTGGAGTAAACTTAGATGAGTTACTTCACCACTCTGGCCTCAGTTTCCTCATCTGTAAGATGAGGTTGGACTGGATGGTCTTTAATCTTTCCTAAATCGAGGGAAAATAATGGGGGAAAGAAGTACTAATAGACAACCTGGGGGGAAAAAACAGTGGAAATAATCATTACAGAGTTAATACAGAGGAAAATAAGTCACAGACAGTGTAGCTGATGTTAAAATCAAGCTCAGAAAATGATTTTTCAAGGAATCCTCTTTATATATGGAAATACTAATTTTACTTGGCGTTAAGTTTATAATTTTTAAAAAGATTATATACTTATTTTACTTGGTGTTAAAGTTTAGAATTTTAAAAAGATTATAAAAATAGAGAAAAAGGAAAACAGAGATTGAAATGAGACTTGGAAGGTATAAAGACACAGCTCAGGATTTGACCTTAGTATTGTTGATATCCTTATAAACTGCATGTGTGTGTAATTTATTTAAAAAAAAAAAACTACAAAATTAATATTGAAACTAACCTCATAGTGTCAAGGAAAAATCCTCTAAATTGCAAAAGGTAATAAAGAATAAACATCAGGATATCAATTATCACTAGTAGATTCTTAAGAACAGTTATAGTAATTGGCAAATAACATTTGTGTTAAAATCCAGTGGGGCCCATTAGGATTATAGTAAAATGTAATAGGCTATATTGGGGGAGGGTTAGGCATTTGAGTAACATTTTGAATTTAAAATATTTACAATGATGTATGCTTAAAAGATGTTTTTGTACAACTGCCAAGGCTTCTCCTGCCTTTCCACAAAGAAGATTCATCTTTCCATTTTCATCAACTTCCATCTCTTGGCTTTGGTCATTTTCTCTGGCTGTCCCCTCTGCCTGGAATGCGCTCTCTCCTCTGCTCGACTACTAATATTGCTGGCTTTTTTTAAAGTTCCAACTAAAATTCCACTTTCTACAGGAAGTCTTCTATAACCTCTCTTAATTACAATGTTTTCCCTCTGCTAATTATTTTCTATTTATTTTGTATATATTTGTTTGCATGTAATCTCCTCCATTAGATTATAACCTCCTTGGGGGCAGATCCTTGTCTTTTGCCTCTTTTTTTATCCCTAGAGTTTAGCATTGTGACTGGCACACCATAGACACTTGAAAATGTTTTGAATTGAAGCCAAAAAACACAAATATCTCAAAACAATTTTCAGTGTCAACTCAATTACTAATAACATGAAAATCTTTGGAGTATCTTATTTCTTAAATCACTGTATGTTTTAGCAGATTTTGTGATTACACTGGTATAGAGAACTCTCTGAGGAATCTTCTACCAATATACACCCTCAAATGTTTCAGATTAAGTGACTTAGTGACTGGTCCAGTTTGTAGCATTTATACTGGGCAGCTAGGTGGTATAGTGGATAGAGTGCTGGTCCTAGAGTCGGACCTTGCTTCAAATCTGACTTCAAATATTTACTACCTGTGTGACACTGGGCAAGTCATTTAATCCTGTTTGCCTCAGTTTCCTTATATGTAAAATGAGCTTGAGAAGAAAATGGCAAACCATTCCAGTATCTTTGCCACTTGAACTCCAAAAGGTGTCTAGAAGAGTCAGATCAACTGAAAATAACTAAACATTTATATTTGTTAAAACTTAAAACTGCACTGAGACTTTTGGGATCCCTCTCTCTGCCCTCTAGGAGCTTACATTCTAAGGGAATAAACAACACATAGATGGAAGGAAGTTACAGATCCGGTGAATGGGGATTTGGGGGAGGAGGAATTGACTGGCATTCCTCACCCCATCCTGGAACAAAGATTAACTTTAAATGCCAGAGGTATTTGAAAAATCTGTAGTCTTCTGTAAGAAGGTGGCACCAGAACTGTGAACTGCGGGCATTCCAGGTAAGGGGGTTAGCTTGTGTAAAAGCCTACGGAAGCAATGGCTCAATGAGTGCCGGTTCTGGAAATTCTAAGGAGTTTCCTTAAGCTCCCCACACCTATAGTAGTTTTCTTCCATTTGATAGGATACAAGCTCTAGGAAACCCCTTTAACTCCGACCGAATCTTCCCATTTGACGAGGCATTTGCCTGAGGCCATAAGCCTTTCATTATTTTAGGTCCAATTCTCTTGTTACTTCTAACCTAGTCCAGCCCTCCAGTCTGCTATCTCCAAGTAGCCTTCAGCTATTTCCCACCCTTAATCTTCTTCCTAGAGTCTGACATCAGTCCTCATCGAGATCCTCCTTAGACTCGTCCTCGAAACCCTTCCTAAACCCCTCCTCTAGATCACTCCTAAATCCTCAGTCTTTCTGTATATGAGATCGATCCTGCCTCCAGGAAGGAGTTCCATCTGGCCCGCTTGTCAACACAAACATTACAAATACTTAAGCTCTTAAGAGTCTACCCATCATGGCGGATCTTTCATATAAACGGTTTTACTTTGGCTGTGAGAATTCGGCAGGACCCAGAATGTCGGTATTTTGGGGTCTAGAGCACCCCTAAACCCCAAACCTCAACACATTGGTTACTCAACCCAACTGGATCCAAGATAAACTCCAATCTAGGTACCTTTTCCCATGGTGTTATTTACAGGCTCAGTTTTATGTAACATTGTTTCTCGTGAAAAATTCACTAAATAAGGACTTGCACAGCTAAGCGCGCTTTTCTTGGGGATATTTGGGTTCAAAACACAATTTTTAGGCGTATAATCCTGGCCGAGTTACTTAACCCTAGCAATGTCTCAGTTTTCTCATTGGCAAAACGGAGTTGTCAACTAGATGATGTCCTGGGTTCCTTCCAGCTCTGACCAGGCCCAGTTGTTACGCTAAGCCACCTAGCTGCCTCTAGTGGCTTCGTTACCTGCATCCCTACCTCCACCCCACCTTTCCAGTCTTCTTACCGCTTCTAGCCTTCCTCTCCCACGTAACTGGTAGTCCAGAGTCCCTGGCCTCCTGGCTGTCCTTCCATTCCCCCATTTTCACCAGCAGCCGCCATGCCTGATATGCTTCCTCACCCTCGCCTCCCAGGCTTCAAGTCTCAGCGAAAATCCCACCTGTCAGAAAAAGTTTCGACCCCCCTCGCCCCCAACCCTTAACTCTAATGCCATTCTAAGTATGGTCTCCAGTTTCTCCCGAAATGTGTATAGAGCGAACGTAGTTGTCTGCATGGTGTCCTTGCCCTTAGACCACGCCATCCCAGAGAGCGGGGTCTTTTACCTTTCTTTGTATCTTCAGCGATTTTGTCTGGCGCAAAATAAGCGCTTAATACATCCTGACCGACTAAGCTTTAGGTTTGCCCTCTCAGTCAACTCCTTCCCCAAAACAGCAAGTTTCCATTTCCTCGCTTCCGGTCTGGGCAGGGGCATGCGCGTCTCTTACGCAGAGCGTGAAACGCGTCCAATGTCGCGCGCCAACGCCAGGGCTGTCACGGGGTCCAACGTCCATCGGCGCGAGGGACGTCACGGGGTGGGGCGATGGAATGGTTGCAGTCCTTCCCGGCGTCTGGTGGTCGGATGCCTCCCGGGCTTCTTGGCAGTAGTTGGCGCTTGGCACTGTGGGGCGGAGCGTGGGGGGTGTCCCCGCCGGGGACCTGGACGCAGCCAGTCTTGAGGTGGCGGAGTCTGGCTTTCGCGTGCTGTGGGTTGCGGGCTCCGACTGCAGAGCGGGCTGGCTGAGGGCAGGTGGGGAGGCTGAAGCAGGGCCCGTGGTGGAGGCCCAATGCTGCAGCCCGGCCCGGCGATCCGGCCCGGCGATCCGGCCCGGCGATCCTGCCCGGCGATCCTGCCCAGCTCGGACCACGGCTCTTGAATTAAAATTTCCAAATTCCCTCAGTACAGTTACTCGAAGGAAATTTAAATACGGTATTCCGGAATGGGATGGCCGGAGGTGGAGGGTAGTGGGGGAGGGGGAGAAAGTTTAATAGTAAATGAAAGTAATTCTAAAGGACTAAAAAGTCTATTCGTTTTGAATTTTTCCTTGACTTTTGTAAAGAAGGGAGCAGAGTCGACTCTTAACAGGCCACAGTGGTGTAAAAGAGGAGACCACCTGTAAATCTTTAAAGCCTCAAGTATTCCGGTTCCAACCCCAATATCTCTTGGTTACTCCTGACGCCACGTTTCCCTCCTAAACTGACCTTTGACTCAGAACCTCAAGGTTCGTGTGAACTGAACAGCTTTATGCTCGTACCGTAGATTTTGAGGTCCGAGGCATGAAAGGAAAGAAATAGAGGAAACGTAAAAATTAGGTAGTAAACATTAAAAAAAAGACGTAAGAGCAATGAGCAACGGGGGATCAAAACCAATGTGCTTGATCTGTCACCTCCTTTCTACCCTTTATCCACAATTCTCTGCTAGCTAGAGTTGAGAATAAAGGAAATAGAGCGACATATTTTTTATCAGCTAATAATAGTAAAACTACCTTTAAAATATAATGAATTAGTTTGATCTTTCAGGTATATGCTTAGAATATTAAAATCTAATAATTATTTACTTTGACATGTTTTCTCACCAATATAAATTTTCATTCTAGTAATCAATCACAGCATCAACACAAAGAATCTTGACAAAAAAGAAAAGTTCAGATTGCTTTATCAAGGAAAGGTAAAACTGGAAAAAAACTTTACAGAGAGAAAATATTTTTAAAGAGAGGTAACTGAAAAACTAATCGTCAAAGTCATCACTACTTTCTGTTAGTCTGTTGTTAAATACAATTTTTAGTTATAATTCACCCCAGATTATGAAACGATACTTGTTAAAGGATGAAGAACTGAAAAAAACATTGTTTAACCCAAGTATAGAAGTTAATTTCTTAAGAAGTATAATTTATATAAAATCATCCTCAATCTTTTTCTTTTCTTCACTATTCAAGAAATCAGATTCTGTGAAAATGACTCTTCAGGAAATGGTGCTTCAAGCCGCTGCTCTTTATTCTGACCGCATAGCTGTATGTTTTGATGGATGTGATAATCAACATCCAGTTTATTATTCCTACAAATCTGTGGTTAATTTTGCCTCAGAATTATCTACCTTTCTTCAGCTACACTGCATTTTTGAAGGGATTCATGAAATTGGTCTTTACTGCTATCCAGGAATAGATTTACCATCATGGATTTTGGGGTAATATCACTTGAAGTTGTTACATTTAATAATCTTTATTAATTTAAAGTTCTTTACTAGGTAGAATAAAGTGGAATTTACTGTGTTATTTACTATTACCTTCATTGTGTTCTCTAACGAAATATTCTGTTCAGTCATTTGAATAGGTCATTATTTCGAACTTACTTACTAAAAGCTGAGGCTGTAGTTTGACAGAAAAATATTTACATGTTTTTATTTTACCTGCATAAGAAATAAGCCACTTAGTATATTTTTGATTTTTTTTTTATCTAAGCCTGTGATTTCATTGGTATAGGGAACTCTGGATAAGGAAATCTCTCCACCAGTTCTGATGTGGAACTGTTCTGCTATATATAATCTTATTTGTGTGGAGGAGTGTCTTGGCTAGTTAGACTTTGTCTTTCAGAGACTAAATTTAAATTCCAGCCTTTATAAATCTGACCAATTTTCCAAACACTATTCTAGGCTACTTGTCATGTTGTTACAAAAAAGTTGCTGTTAGAAAAATGTGTCAGTAGTACTTAATAGAATTATAAATCCTCGTCTGTCTTTAAAATTTTAATGAAAAGTTTTGGGTTGTGGCCTGAAAGAAAAATAAAGAATTATTGCAGTGTTAAAGCCACTAGAGGGAGCTAATTTAAACTGCAGTTAAACTCACCTGTTTAACATATTAATACTATTGCCTGAATCCAAACATAGTGCAAGGACCTGAACGCTGAGCTACCCACTAATGTTTCTGACACTGTTAACAAATTACAGAATAGTATTATAGCTTGAATAAACCTGTTTAGATTTGCCATCAATCACAAATGTTGACTACCAGCAAGGTACTTTATTATGCATACTGAACTAAAAATATGTGCTTAAAATGACTTACTTGAGCTTTGTTCTTAATACAGGCACTGTCACATATAAACCAGTATAATTTTTTAAAATTTAAAGTATTTTTGATAGGATGAATATTTCGTAGTGTGAAGATTCTGATAGTGGTAGTTACACAAGAATTTTTGCCAATATATTTGATTATCCTAGATAGTTAGATAAAGAAATTTATTCCATAGCATCTGTTTTATAGATTGTGTTCATAGAAAAAAAATTAAACTTGTTTTTCTTTAGTCTTTATATTGGAAACACTTTGATTTTATCATGAAGTTGTCAGAATTCAGTTAGAAATACTAAAAATTTCACATTTATTTAGTTTCTAGCCATCATCCTGGATAGCAATTTTTTTCCCTTCTAGAACTCAACTCTGGCCACAGTATCAATGTTTGTACCTGATTAATAGGCTTGCTTTATGAAACTATGAAAAAAATATATCAACCACTGTATTGTACTCTCCTCAAAAAAAAATTAAAAACGTTTTTCAGATTCGTTAGATATCTTAGCAACAACAACCAAAAATAAAAAAGCTTTTTAATACATAACCAAAGCAATGAGAAAGCATTGGCAGCTTTATTCTAAAAATTAGAATGCTTTTAAAGTAATAGAAACCTTATCACAGGTGTTAAAAGTTAACCAAATCATCTTAAGAGATTTTTTTTTTTACCTCTGTACTTCTGTCTCAGTATTCTGCAAGTCCCTGCTGCATATTCTCCTGTTGATCCAGATATGCCGCCAGAATTATCAGCCTATTTTATGAAAAAATGTAACCTCAAGTATATCCTCGTTGAAAAAAACCAAGTCGATGTAAGTACTTACATCTGTCTTGCATTTGAATTTTTTCAGCAGGCACCTAAATTTATTAATATAATATTATGTATACAGATGTAACTGTATTGAATACCACTGTGTTCTAGTTTTCTTAATATAATCTTAATATTATATAATAATCTTAATACTATATAATACAAATTACTTTGTTTCCCTCAGATGTTACATTTACTGAAAAAATTGTAACACTTAAAATGTTAGATCTTTTCTTTTTTATGGAAACTAAACTAGTTCACTGTTAAAAAGTAATACTCATCTTGGTATTTGAAATTGGGGAATCTTGTCCTAACTTTCAAAAAAAAATAGTTATTAGACAATAAGTTGGTGAACTTGATTCTGATTCCTGGTAAAATTCTAGAATGAATTATATATTATTTAAAGGGATGCATTAGAAAGAGCGGGCATAGTTACCATGAACTAGAATGGCTTTATCCAGGAAAATCGCGTCAGCTTAACCTTATTTCCATATTTGGCAGGGTTACTAGGCTAGTTAATCAAGAGAATGGCGTAGGCAAACTTTTCCTGGATTTCGGCAAAGCATTTGACAGCTGTCTTTTTTGAAAAAAACAAAGCAAACCAGTTTTATATTCTAGCTTCATTTAATTGCATTCTTACCAGCATATAGCAGTGAAAAAAGCATTGAACATCTGAAGGTATTATAAGTCTTATTCAAGGAAGAGAGAGAGAGAGAGTAAGGTGGTGATTTATTTAGAAAATCTTTTAAAAACAAGGATAAATAAGAGACTGATATGAGTAGATTAGAGAGCACAGTTGAAGAGGGGGAAATAAAGCAAGTTGAAGGCAGATATGGAATACTGAAAGCTAGCATTTCCCAGTTTGAATGGATTCTGTTCCAAAAATTAATTTGTAAGTTGGTTTTTGAGAACTTGGAATGAATTTTCCCATATATTATCATTTTCTGAGTTAGTCTAGAAGTACTTATTTAATGTGCACAGTGAAGTTGAACTAAATTGCTTCATTTTTTTGGACCTCAGCTTCCTCAATTATAAAATAAAGCTATTCCATGTATACTCTAAAGTCCCTTCCACATGCTAACATTCTACAATTTTATGATGGTAACCTGATTTCTGAGGCTTAGAGGCAGGTTTGAAAATGGAGAGTAAGAGGAGAATGTTTTTCCTAAGATTGGAATTTTTTTGGGGGGGCAGAATAAGCAAACTTTTTTTTTTGACAACCTCCTATTAAGTATCTTACAAGTGTTAGCTGTGCTTGGTACTAGAGATAAAGATACAAGAGTGTAACAGTCCCTGCCCTCGAGGAGCAACAGAAAATGCTTTTTATAAACAGGTATTAAATACCCACTGTGCTGAGTGTTGGGGGATACAAAAACAAAAATTAAATCATTCCTGTCCTTAAGGAGCTTATGTTCCTTGTGTAGACAACAAGTAGGTAAATAAGTATATACAAAATACAAAGAAATTTTTTTATGAGGAAGGCACTAGCTGATGGAGGAGTATTATGAAGTGTTTCATATAGGTATCATTTAAGTAGAGTGTTGAGGGAGACAGGGAAGCCTAAGAGGTAGAGGTGAGGTGGGAATGCATTCTAGTTATGGAGGGACAGGCAGCTAGTTAGTGCAAAGGCACAAAGATGGAAATATTGTGGCTCAGGAGCAGCAGGAAGGCCAGTTTGTTCTGGAAATGGGACAAAATATGAATGAGGTTGAAAAGGTTGGGGTCAGATTGTAAAGGACTTTAAAAACTAAACAGAGGAATTCATATTTGATCCTAAAGACAAAGTGGAGCCGTTGATGTTTAATGAGTAGGGAGGTGACACGGTTATATTTTTACTTACGGAAAATCACCTTGGTAACTGGAGGGTGGATTGGAAGGGGAGAGACTTGAGGCAGGGAGACCATTTATGAGACTATTACAAAAGTCCAGATGAGAAGTGATGAGTTGAACTAGAGTGGTAGCTATGTGAGTAGAGAGAAGGAAATACAAGAGATCCTAAGAAGACAGAAATGACAAGACTTAGCAACTGGTTGTGTGGGTGAGGAAGAGTTGAGTTAAGGCTGTTGAGGTGGTAGCCTTGGTAGAAATACGGAAGTTTGAAAGAGAGGTGGCTTTGGGGAAAGATAATTCCATTTTATTTTGACATGTTAAGTTTGAAATAATAGTTGTCATAGCTAACATTTATGGTGCTTTAAAATTTGTAATGCACTTTATATTTATTAGCTCATTTACTTCTCACAACAACCTTGTTGGTGCTCTTCCTATTTTACAGAATGGTCACACCTAATAAGTCCAGAAGTCTCCACCATTCCATCTAGCTGCCCTAGAAATATTCATTAGGCAGTTGGGGGTATGTGATTAGGACTTGGGAGAGATCCTGGACCAAGGTGTATAGACTTGGGAGTCATCTTGGAAGTTGCTGAGATCACCAAGTGAGAAAGTATGAAGAGAATAGAAGAGAAACCAATGCATAGCTTGAGGGTATACCACACCTAGAACGTGTGATAGGAATGGTGAATCAGTAAAGGAGATGTTAGGAGAACCAAGGGAAAACAGTCATGAAATCTTAGAGGGATAATCTACATTGTCAGATGCTTCAGAGAAGTTAGAAGGAGGAGGACAGAAAAAAGACTGATTTGGCATTTAAGAGCTCGTTGGTAACTAGTGAAAGCAGTCTGACTTGAGTGATTGTAACAGCAAGCACCCTAGCATACCTAGGGCGGCTCCTAGCACAGGTTCTTAGATCTGCTTTTCTAAAGGAAAGCAACTCAACATGGGTTAACAATCTTACTTTAATCAAACATATCATTTACCTAGTTCAGGGGGAAAAGTCA
>JAQQSV010006654.1:0-14222 GCA_028646515.1 Pseudochirops corinnae
TAGTGGGAAGTATCTGTGTGCGTTTTTGAAGTTCTAGGTTGGTCCAGAGTCCTATTCCATGGGTATTTGGGGGTGGCTATGTGAGAGCTGCGATATATTGCTGCTGCTACGCCGCCATCTTGGCTCCGCCCCCTTTTGATTTGTCTTAATGATAATTTCGTATGACCAACAAGGAAAAGCTAGTTACTGATGTCCAAATGATGAGAATTCTGGAAAGAAGTGAGCACTCCACCTTAGAATTTATGATGGAGATGAAAACCAGATGTCCAATATACGGCTGAGACTCAAGGAGAGCAGATTTAAAAGGTTTTTGAGGAAGGATAAGGGACATTGCATGTTCTAAAGGGCAAACAAGGCCTATGAGAGATGAGAAACTCCCAAGAATGAAAACATGAACAATTCTGAAACAGTGGAAGAACCAACATGGGAAACATTCTAAGTGACTCTCACCAACAAAGAGGAACTGGTTACTGGTAATGATGTGACCCTTGGAAAGAAATGACCACTCCACCTTAGAATTTAGATAATGAGGGGGAGGAAGTGGGGATATGATCTGCCTTGCCCCCTAAATTTTAGGAGATGAGATTTCAAAACGTTCAGAGGAAAGATAGGCTGGATACCATGGACTGAAATTCTATAGAGGAAATCAGCCCAGGAGAGATGAGAGATGCTTGACAATACCATTCTGAAGACACAAAGAAAAATGATTCCCAGGACAAAAAAGAAAGATGGAGTTGTCTTATGAGATCAATATGGATACACAGGGAACTCATCAGTCAATTTCAGATTAAGACAGACGTGCACAGATGATGGACACAAGGACAGGTAAAAGATGATGAATGGATGAATGAATCAATGAATGAACGAATGAATGAAAAAGTATTTGTTAAGTGACTACTATATGCCAGATACTATTGGGTGCTAGGGATATAAATACAAAAGTGAGGCAGCCCCTGCCCTCAAGAAGCTTGCATTCTAATAACACATACAGGGAAGTAGAGACTAAGAAAGAAATTGATCTGGGTAAGTGTGTACTGTAGCAGCAGGGGAAGATGGCATGGTACCCAGAAAGGATAACAGAATGTGATGTGGAAGTATTGTCTAGGACCAGCTTGATATAACTGGTTAGATGAGTCTTTCATTCACTTAATCAGACAGCTCAGCCTGAGGGTAGAGTATCAAAGCTGAATGGATCCACTCCTCAGGGAGGGGGGCATAGTCTCTGGGATGCTGAACAGGGCAGGAGGATGTTGTCCTAGGTGGGGGAAAAAGGGAGTACCTGCAGGGCAGACAGCAAGATTCAAGGGGGGAATGACTGGATGAGATGTGATGAATACAGAAGCAGAAGCTGATCCTCTCAGCAATAAAGCTGAGAAGGGACATGGCAAGAAAAGCTAAGGATGAAGGGTTTGTTTGTTGTTGGTTGTTTAGCTTTGTCGAGGAAAAAAAGAGTAGGAAAGAAGGGATAGGACTACTGCTAGAGGTAGATGAGACGATGATAACTGAAGGTAGAGAGAAAGCTCAGCTCTTAATTTGCTTGTTTCATTACCAAATAAAATAACCATTAGAACGGAAAACAAAGAACCTCTATAGGTAATAGGGCACTGATACACAAGGTGAATAAGGAGGGAGTCAGTCAGTTAAGAAGCATTTACTAAGTGTCTATTATGTTTCAAGCACTGTGCTAAGTAACCTAAGCAAAGGGACGCAAAAAATGACCAAAGACAATCCCTACTCTCAAGGAGCTGACATTTTAATGAGGGAAACAACGTGCCAATGACTATACAAAGAAGCTACATGCAAGATAAATTGGAGATAGTTAATAGAGGGAAGGTACCGGCAGTAAGGGAGATCAGGAAAGGCTTCCTGTAAAAGGTGAGATATCAGCTGGGACTTGAAGGAAGCTAGGAGCTGGGGTTGAGGAGGGAGAGTATATGATGCATGGGGAACAGCCAGTGAAGATGTTCAGAGTTGGGAGATGGTGTTTCAAGGAACAGCTAGTATCGCTGGATTGCAGTGTGCATGGTGGTGGGTTGGGGGGTGGGGATGAGGTGGAAGTGGGGTATGTGTTAGGGAATAAAGTCTTAAATAGGATAAGGCATTGGGGATTTAGTCCAGGGCAGCACAATTTAGAAGACACTGATAGCATTTACCCTCCTTCAGCAGCTGAAGAAACAACTGACCTTTCTTAGCACCTAGTTAGTGAGCTAGGTACCTCAGTGGATAGAGTCCTGGGCCTAGAGTCAGGAAGACTCATCTTCCTGAGTTCAAATCTGCCCTCAGATACTCATTGCCTGGGTGGCCTTGAGCAAATCACTTAATCCTGTTTGCCTCAGTTTCCTCATCTGTAAAAAGAGCTGGAGAAGGAAATGGCAAACCATATCTTTTCCAAGAAAACCCTAAATGGGTTCACAAAGAGTCAGACACTACTGAACAACAACAATTAACAAGAATAATTAGTTCAAGGAAGGCAAAAGGGAAAGAGTCAACCTTACTCTCACTGAATTTGGCTTAGGGAAGGAATGACATAAATTCTAAACTGGACATCTTGCCACACAAGAGAATAGGGGGAATGGGGATGAGAAGTAGGATGTTGGAGGGGAGGGCAGGGTTGGGGGGAGGGTTGATGGAAGTGCATACTTCTGTAGAGGGACAGGAACAGGGACAGGGTAGAGAGTGGAAGGTGGGGCAGATAGGAAGGAGGGACATGTAATCAGTCTCTCACAATGTGCCCACTGTGGAGAGGTTCTGCGTAATTAATTACACATATACGGCCTGTATTTGATTGCTTGTTCTTCCAGTGAGGGGTGGGTGACGAGGGAGGAAGAGAAAGAATCTAGAATTTAAAGTTCTATAATCAAATGTTAAAAATATATATTATATATATATACAATTATTATTATTATTATTATTAACTACATCCAACTGGAACTTGAGATACACACGCACTGTGGTAGGGAGATCCATCCTGCCCTATCGGCAAGTCAGAAGGGTGAGGGGGGAAGATATAGGAGAGAATAGATTGGGGGAGGAGGGATACATTGGGATGGCTGTTTTGGGGTGGGGGGTAGGGGAAAGATGGGGAGAAAATTTGTAACTCAAAATTTCGTGGAAATGAATGATGTAAAATAAAATAAAATAAAATAAAATTTAAAAAAGAATAATTAGTTCAAATAGGAAGCTACAAGATGCTACTCCTTTTCCCCTCCTCACCTACTCCAGGTAGACTCTTCCCCAGTGTAGCTTAGCACTCTCTCCACAACCTCATCATCAGAGATAGCATTGAGCTCAGGGTCTCTCCCCACTCTTGCCTCCCAATTGCATTTGTCTTCAAAAATTGCTTTTAGGGCATATTTCATGCTGCTGGCAAGCCTCTGGTGGAAGTTGCTCTAGCTACCAAAATTGTTCCTTGTGATTCATGCAGGGGGATGGTGAGAGAGCACTTAGCAGCGTCTGATGGGTTTAAGTTACCGGGCCGAGGTGAACTGAGTCACAGGGCCCTGGAAGAATCGGGCAGTTAGCTAATGAGCCATTTTCCAGGATCTTTGAAAGGTTATGAAAAGAATTCCAATAAAAATAAAGCCAAGTGCTTTATAATTATGAATCACCAAGTTCAGACCCAGAGAGGACTTGGGAAAATAGACTGCCTCCCCACATTGAAGGCGGGGTGGGAGGTAGGGTGAGGGGGCAGGAATACACATTTATCAAGTACCTACAACGTTCCAGGTCCTGTGCAGAGCACTTTACAAATACGTCTCATTTGATCCTCACTATAACCCTGGGAGGTGCCTGCTGTTATTATCCCTATGTTACAGTTGATGAAACTGAGGCAGACAAAGGTTAAGTGAGTTGCCCAAGTTCACATAACAAGTAAGTGTCTGAGGGCTAATTCGAACTCAGATCCTCCTGACTCTAGGCCCAGCACTTTATCCCCTACACCATCTAGCTACAGGTATGAAATCTTGCATAGACTGACAGCATAATAATTATATTAGCAATTTTATACATGTATATGTGTATAATATATATTATATAGGTAGCCACATGTGTATAACCGTAATTATATCAGTAATACGTTGACTCGTTTTACTGAACAGCTTTTTCTCTTCCTTTTAAAATCTTTATTACCACGGATGGCTCGCTGGGGAGGAGGGATGAAGGGATCAGTTTGGAAGAGAATGTGATACGAATATAAAAATTATCTTGTAACAAAAACATTCTTATAAGATCATGGAGTCCAGGAATAGCACAGGCAGATGGAGCAGGGCCAACGTCCCTATTTTCAAAAAAGGGAAAAGACTAGAGTCCGCAAACTATAGGTCAGTGATTTTGGCTTCAGTTCCTGACAAAATTCAACTTTTACTATTAAATTAGTCATAATTCAGCTTGTGGAAAAAGAAGTAGGAATTACAGAGTCCCAGAATGGCTTCAGCAAGAACAATTTGGAGAGGTGGGGGGCTATGGGTAATGGAATGTTGCACATGCATACTTGAGGTCCCCAGTCACTTGGTTTCACTTAAAGAACAAAATAGTTTTCTTTGTTACAAGAGAAGGCTGGTCATGGGGGTGAAGAAAGTGGTTAATCCATCAAGAGATGACTTGTATGAGAAACAAAAGGCTTCATAAAGAGGGTATCTAAATCCAAATTCAATAAACATTTATTAGGCACATACTATATGTGCTAAGTGCTGGAGATACAAGTGATAAAAAGAAAAACAGTCCCTGCCTTCAAGGAGATTACAATTTAATGGGGGAGACAAAACACAAAAGGAGACAGGAAAATGGGGGGGAGGGCACCAGGGAGCACTTGGCATGGGGCCGTCTTGTTCCGTAAAGCTGGAACCAGGCAGAGCAGCAGATGCAAAATGGAGTGAGCTGAGAGTCTAGTTTCTGCCATCTATAAAGGAAGGCATTGGGAGGAGTTTGGTATCAATCAAGGCTTGAGTAAAATTAGACCAATTTCCTGACTCCCTCCTCACCCTGAACTCCCCCAAAAGAGAAGAGATTATCACATATCAGACTAACTTTGCTTCCTTTTTTTAGCAGGATAACCAAACTGGTAGATAAAGGAAATGGTATGGACATACTCTGCCTAACATTCTGTAAAGTACCTGACCCTGACTTCCATACTGTTATGTGAACAAGATGGAGAAATGTGGGCTAGAAGATAGTATGGTTAGGTGAAGCCAGAACTGGCTGAATGGAGGGACCCAAAATGGGGCATTTATGATGCTGTGTCAGCTAGGAAGGAGGTTTCTAGGAGGGCCCAGGAATCTGTGCTGCTTTAACATTTTTCCCAATGCCTTGGGTAGGAGGTCTAAATGGGATGCTCACCAAGTGTGAATGACGCAGATCTGAGAAGTAAATCCTCAATGTCTATCACAACCAATTCCTGTCCTCTGTTCCTATTGCCATCCCCTGGGTTCAGGTCCTAACTGCTTCTGGCCTGGATTGCTACAAGGGTTTACTTAGCACTTTCCTTTCTTCCAGCCTTCTTCCCCACTCCCCTTGCTGTCTTCCATACTGCTCTCAGAATCCTCCTTTCCCCCCACATAATTGTGGTCATGCCTCTCCTCTGCTTTAGAAAACAAAACAAAACAAAACAAAACTTAGTGTCTTCCTATTGCCTTGAGAGTAAAGTTCAAGGTCTTTTCACATTCAAGGCCCTCTACAACTTCTGCTGCCTTTCTCACCTTGTCTCAGTGTTTGACATACTTTCCAGTCTGGTCAAAGGAGGGAGCTCTGCCCTCTGAACCTGCCCTCTACCTCCTCTGTGCTTGTGCCCAGTTTGTTCCCTATGAGAGCAGTGCTCTCTCTTCCCATCTCTACTTGCTGACCAGTTCTTCAAAGGAAGGAAGGAAGGAAAGAAGGAAGGAAGGAAGGAAGGAAGGAAGGAAGGAAGGAAGGAAAGAAAGAATGGGGCATAGAGGAAAGGAGGGCAGGAAGAGAGGAAAGAAGGGAGAAAAAATGATGGAAGGAATCCACTTTTGGCTCTCCAGTCATACTGTAAGGTTCGTATGTTGCTTAGTCATTTCAATTCTGTTCAACTCTTTGTGACCCCATTTGGGGTTTTCTTGGCAAAGATACTGCACTGGTTTGTCATTTCCTTCTCCAGCTCATTTTAATGATGAGGAAGCAGGCAAACCAAGTTAAGTGACTTGTCCAGGGTCACACAGGTAGTAATTTTAAGGCCAGATTTGAACTAAGAAGATGAGTCTTTCTGATTCCTAACTCGATGCTCTATCCTCTGTGCCACCTAGCTGTCTGTAAGATCCATCTGTAAGGGTCTTATGTTAGTAATATTATATGTGTGTATACATACATATGCAATATATCATTAGACATATCACATATACATGTAACATATAATACACACATGAATATTACATTGTGACATAAGACTATGTCTTATCTAAACTTGGTCTCCTTCCTCAGTACTGGCCAAGTGTTCTATAAACAGTAGTTGCTGAATTAATGTTGTTCTTGAAATTTGTGATTCATCCTGAGAACCTGACCCCTATGTATAGTGCAAATGACCTTCATAAAATCTTAGAATTGTAGCATTTAATTGATGGAAGAGACTTCAGAAACCATGTAACCCCACCTCCAAATGAAAGAAATCCTCACTATAATATACCTGACTGGTGGCCCTCTAGCCTCTGCTTTAAGGCCTACAAGAAGGGGGAGCCCCGTGCCTCTGGAAGTGGCTGTCCCTTTCTGCTGTCCCACTCTCATTGGTAAGATGCTTTTTCTGACATCCAGCCTCATTGACCTCTTTGCAACGTCCACTCAGTGCTCTTGGTTCTGCCTTCAGGGCCAAACAGAGCAAGTAGGATCCCTCTTCCACAAGATGGCCCTTCAAAAACTAAAAGGCAGCAATGGTCTCTCACCTCATTCTCTTCTCCACTCCACCCCACTCTCAGTCTTTTCTTCTCTAGGTCACACACAGGTCTTGAACTTTGGGAATCTAGCCCCTTGGCAAACCGAGGCGAGGACAATCTGTCCTCGTAATATCTGCCCTACTGGTCTGAGGAAAATATAACAGTAAGAATGATGATAATGGTGGTCTTAACTGATATTTCCATAGTGCTTTAAAGTTTGAAAAGCATGCTGCCTGGGTCTGTTATAACATTATGCCTACTAAATATTGTTATTATTAGCATTAATGATGATAACTGTTTCTCCGTCAAACTCTAACCCTTCACTTTCAAATTCCATCCTGTCACTCTCAGAGTCTGAGCCATTGTCCTTGCCTTGAGGTGGGGTGGAACCATTAATGACAAGGGAGGGGACTGCCAACCCAGGTGAAGTAGAATGGGGCCTCCATGGGCCCTAAGACGTGAAGGAAGCTGTGAAAGCCTAGCAGGAATTCTGACATACTGACAAATTGGGCTCTGGTGATACCACCGATCAGCTCAGCATGCAAGGTAGTGTAATGTAACTGCTCCAGAGAGTCCTGAGAGTAATGGAGGGCAGTCTAGGGTTACCAGCTGACCCGACTTGGAACCGTCACCATGATGGGTTTGACAAAGGGGACAGCAGAGTGAGTGCTGCTCCTTTGTCTGACAGTGGGACAAGAAAGCAGGATGCATGGGAATAAATCGTAAATGCCTACACCCTACTTATTTTCAGTGTTTCATTACAGACCATTAAATGCTATGAGTGTACATGAAATGGACTGAAGGCACGAATCCTTGCCATGAATATGCCAGTGTTTCATCACAGGGATCCCAGTTATAGGCAGGGGCTTCAATAGTCAGTGTCTTTGTCAGGTGTACCTTCTTCTCCAAGTCATAATACCTTGTGGTATGACTAACATACAACATACAACATACAATAGTTTTTTACTAACCACGGCAAGGCACTTGGAAGAAATAACTTCATCCTAAACCTAGATTAAAGGAAATAAAAGGTAAAATCCAGATACTAAAATCTTAAAAGGGAAATGTTGAAGAAAAGGAGGTCATTAAAAAGCTTTACTTAATAAAACTCCAGAAATTATAGCTAATATCAAAATAGATGACAAAACCAATACTGATGTCTGGAATGATGATGAAAAGGAGATGGGCGCAATTGCTAAATCTAATGGGGGGGTGGAGACAAGATGGTGGAGTATCAGGAAGAAATATAGCTGAACTCTCCTCCATGACTCCACAAAGATCTAAAAAATCTACAGCACTGAGTCTTGACTAGGAAATCCAACAAAAAGTGACAGTGTTTCTTTTTTCCAGTCCAGGTTGGCAAAGGGAGACAGACAAAGAGGTCTGCAGATTCCAGGGACAGGTTCTAGTCAAGAATGACCAGCTGTCATTGATCAGTCCAGTGCAAGGGCTGAAAAAGGGCTAAAGCTAAACACCAGGGCAATGAGAGACCCGAAAGGAAGTGACTGGCTTTATGTAGGATAAAGGAACAGGTGTCAACTAGCAATTCTAGTGCTCACTACCCAGCTCTGGGACACAGATCTGGAATGAACTGAGGAGAGGATTTGTACCCAGGGGTGGCATTTCAGGGTGAGGAGCAACGGCAGGCCTAAGTTTGTGTACTAAGCAAAGAACAAGTTCAAAAGCAAGAAGCATTGTGTGGCTCTGACCCCTCTGAGAGTCTCAGTTCCAACCTTCAGTGCAGTCTGATGCCTGAAGTGGAAAAACCAGTGAAGAAAACTCAGACCAAAGGGTGGGAAATGTGTGGTTTTGTGGCTGTGAACTAACAGAGCTTTCCAGCAGGTTGAGTCCAGCAGAAGTCTACTGAAACTCCAGCCATGGGTAAGCCTACAAGTATGTTGCTCAGACCCAAATGCAGGTCAGCAATTTGCAGCGTTCAGATTAGAATAGTGACAAATAGACTTTGCTCTGGATCACACTACTTTGGGAACACTGAAAACTTTTCAAGTCCTTAGCTTGAACTGTCTCTAAGATCTTGGAATAGTTCAATACTCTATACTCCAAGAAAGTAGCAGTAAGACCCAAGAGGACAGAAACTTACCCCAGACATAGAAGTAAACAGAACCTGGCCCTAACATAAAGTCTGAAACCAGAAAGTAGGCCAGAAGAAAGAGCAAATAAGAACAAGAAGAAGAATCCCATGGTTATAGGGATGCTTGAGACACAAACTTAGGAGGAAAGAATGACTCTAAAACATCTACAAGCAAAGCCTCAAAGAAAAACACAGCTTAGGCACGAGTTTAACTGGAATTTCTGGAAGACACTAAGTAAGAGTTTAAAAATGTTTGTTGAAATAAAATGAGAATGATAGTAGGAAAAAATGGTAGTAGAAAAGAAATAAGAACTATGGAAGAATGAATTTCAAATAAAATTAGCAGTTTGGCACAGAGATACAAAACCTTATCTAAGCAACAAACTTCATAGAAATTAAAATGGATCAAATAAAATGACTTCATGAGACAATAAGAAATATAACAACAGAATCAAAAAGGCTGAAAAATAGAAGAAAATGTAAGCTATCTTATAATGAAAATGGCTAACTTGGAAAACTGATTAAAATGAGAGATAATTTAAGAAATCATTGATAGGGGTGGCTTGGTGGCGCAGTGAATAGAGCACCAACCCTGAAGTCTGGAGGACCCGAGTTCAAATCTGGCCTCAGACACTTGACATACTTACTAGCCATGTGACTTTGGGCAAGTCACTTAAAAAGCAAAAAAAAAAAAAAAAAAAATCATTGATAGCTATATTGCCTGATAGCTATAACAACAACAAAGCCTAGACATCATAATCCAAGAAATCATAAAAGAAAGCTTCTCAAGTCTCTTAGTACTAGTGAGCAAAAGGAAAAAGAGAAAGAACCCACCAGTCACCTTCTGGAAGAAAATGAAAACTCCTAAGAACATTCCAGGGATTCTAGGTCAGAGGGAAAATAGCGCAAATAGTCAGAAAGAAGGACGTCGAGGACTGAGAAGCCGCAGTCAGGATCACACATTATTTAATAATCACCTATAAAGGAGAACTTGGGATACAATACTTTTGAAGGCAAAAAGTAAGATTAGAACCAAGAATAATCTAACTAAACAAGGAGAAACTGTTTACATTCTAATTGGAGACGATGATACAGAAGCCTGTCCTCAGCAGGGGTCATAGAAGGACCCTAATAAGACAGGACAAGGGAGTGGGGTTTCTCTTAAGAGTGGAAAAGAAGGGAAAAAGGAGTATTGGTGGGAGAGGGGAAAGGGAGACACTATGGCTCATAACAGGTGCTCAATAAGTTATTTTTGACTTGTCAACATAGTATGTGTGGTAACGATGGCCATGGTAAAAGCCATAGGACAAAAGGTGGTCCTGACTCGCAAGGAATATGTCTAAGGAAGGTTATCGAGTACTACCATAGCCGAAGGGATCTGAGAGAGCTATTGAAGACTGATGGAAAGGAGTTGGACAATTGCTTTAATATCTAGTTAGGATGTGCTGTGGAAAACTTGAATGTCATATTACCTGCTTAGAGGCAACAAAAAAGAAACACATAGAATTAAATCTTGAAAACAGAAGCATAATCCACATCCAGAAAAAGAACTGGTGGAGTCTGAATGCAGATCAAAGCATCCTATTTTCATTTTCTTTATTTTTTTTCATGGTTTTTTGCTTTCACAAAATGTAATCCTTTTTTGCAAACTTTCTTCTTTCACAACATGACTAATATGGAAATAGGTTTTACATGATTGCACATATATAACCCATATCAAATTGTTTACCATCTTAGAGAGTGGGGATGGAAGGGAGGGAGGGAGACAATTTGGAACTCAAAATTTTACAAAAAATGTATGTGACAAACTGTCTTTACATGTAACTGGAAAAAATATTTAAACAAGAAAATAGAAGTATATCCAAATTCTAGATCTTCTCCGTCAGCAAAGAAAGGCAAAAGTCCAAAGGTTTAAGTCGACAATGCAGCACAAATAACAAAATGAACAACATAACATCGATCAAAAACTTTACAACAGAGGCTTGAGAAGCAGAGGGTTTGGAGAAGAGAGATAACCCTGAAGGGAAACTATTCAGGAAACTTCTGGTCATGGGGACAGTCACAAGACACAAGTTGGATCAACTGAAAAAAAGAAAGCTTGATACTGCTAATGAAATGAACAATGAATAGTCTCATCGAGAGAGAAAACCGAAGTGTGAGTTTCTCTACAAAACTTGACAGCTGTGGGGCTGGATGAATCTCTAATGATTGACTTCAATTCTTTACTATGGCAAGTGAATGATTAGCAAAGCTCTTTGCTGACTTCTTCTAAGATGCAAGCCTGAACCCATCTCTCTCTGTCTCTCTGTCTCTCTCTGTGTCTCTCTGTCTCTGTCTCTGTCTATCTGTCTCTCTCTCTCTCTCTGCTTTTTGGAGGGGGGGAAGGCAGGGCAATTGAGGTTAAGTGACTTGTCCAAAGTCGCACAGCTACTAAGTGTTAAGTGTCTGAGGCAAACCCATCTCTTAACAGAAAATGTCATGTATCTACTACCAAAAAATGAGAATGCCAATGACTCTCTCCAAAAGAGGCCAATTACGTGTGAAATATTACTAGCAAAAGGGTGGGCCCAAATACCACAGGGGTAGAAAGAGCAACTTATTATTGACTCAGTCATTATTATCTTCCTTCTGAAAATACCTTCCATCCATCGTGTATTTACTTTGTATGTGCCTAATTCTTCACATTGTCTCCTCCATTAGAATGTTATGTTTTTTGAAGGCAAGGACTGTTTTTGCCTTTCTCTATATCCCCAGTGCATAACAGTGCCTGGAACACAGGCAGAGCTTACTAAATACTTGTTGACTGATTGATTGAAAAAAACCACCCAAAATGCACCACAAGATTTTTTATTGGGGTTCAGTTGTTTTTCAGTCCTGTCCGACTCTTCATGACCCCATTTGGGGTTTTCTTGGCAAAGACACTAGAGTGGTTTGCTATTTCCTCCTCCAGCTCATTTTACAGATGAGAAAACTGAGTCAAACAGGGTTAAGTGACTTGCTCAGGGTCATTCAGACAGTAAGTGTCTGAGGCTGGATTTGAACTCAGGAAGATGAGTCTTTCTGATTCTGAGCTCGGTGCTCTATCCACTGCACCGCCTGGCTGCCCTCTTTATTTATTACTATAAGCCTTTTGACTCAGTTCCACATTCATGGCCTATTCATAACCTGTGAATATTTAAAATTACCACCAGAACAACAACAATAATAAAACACCAGAATAGTTGATGTCCCCGTGGAAAACTGTTGTCTGCTTAAAACATATCACCGACACAATCATGTCAAGAAAAATTCATAAATAAATCATCTCACTTTTCAAGGAAAGAGTTTAAGTCTATTATGGTTCTGCCTTAACTCTGCTATCTTCTTTCCTAAATAAAACTAAGTATGGCTTCCAAATTAAAGAGGGAGTCAGACCAAAACATTTTATTAATCATTTTATGCAAATGGGTGACAAGCTTCACTGAAAAACATATTAAACAGATCATTCATTTCATGGAATCTTTCTTCAAAGATACAGAAAGGTCATTTGAACTTAATCAACCTATTTTTTGTTTGAGACTGGGTCTCCTCATCTGATCCAGGGTGGAAAGGTAATGGCCACTCATTGGCCCAATCCCAAGTGTGGAAGCTTAGGCTCTCTCCATTTCTGACCTAGACCACTTTGAACCTAACCTTAGGCAGCCCAAACTCAAGGTTTCACCATATTGATGCAGGATTTAATGCAGTCACCTGATTGGCTTTAGGCCTATGGCACTAGAACTTCTGAACTCAATTGATCCAGAATGCTCAGGCAGCTCCAATAGGGGAGATTACAGGCATGTACCGTTGTGCCTAGCTTTTTGAGGGTGAGGGAGGGTGAAAATGACTCAGGGTAATTTTAGACACATGCCAAAGAAAGATAGAGATCAAAGACTTCAAACTTGAATATGGAGATGAAGTTGAACTAATGGATAGAAGGGTGCTTACAATACCTGGGTCTCCTCCAAGCAAGGCACACTGAGCATAAAGCTATTCAGGAGAAAGCTATGGCTGTGTATTGTCAAGAGATTCATTGGCATCGTGAAATAAAATTTCAATGGGAAGAACCTGCTTAAAGTAATTAACACCTACACAATACTAGTCTTAACATACACTTTCAGAACTGTAAAACAGACCATAACTGACTTTGAAAGTATCCTAATAAAAATTCATACAATAGAGTTCTGGGGTGGAGTCAAGATGGTGGTGTAGAAGCAGGAGAACTCCAGGAGCTCCTGCCATAACCACCTCAAATACCTATAAAATATGACTGTAAACAAATTTTAGAGCTCCAGAACCCACGAAATGATAAAGAAACAAAGCTCCCGCTGAAGGCAGCCTGGCAGGCATATGGGAAGGGTTCATCGCTGTGTACTGAGAGCTGAGCCCAGCCCAGCATATTACTGAGGCTTTAGCCCCCGGGTGTCCAGGACAAGCTGCAGCTGGAGCATTCAGGAGAGTGGATCACCAGCAGCTGTGGCAGTTTCCAGAATTATCAATCCATAAGAGCCAAGAACAAAGTGAAAGGTCATTGGAACTCAGCTAAATTTGGGGGAAAGGAGTGGGTCTGGCCATCTGCCTCCAGGGCAAGAAGCAGCAGAAGCAGCAGCCCTGCAGCCACCTTCACATGGCTGCTTCAGAGATCCCAGCCTACAGATTGCAGGGTGGCCAAGTGACCATTCAGAGGCTAAGTGCTCTTGCTTTAACTTGCCTGGATCTTGGGTGGTGGTCCTGAGGTGCATGACCACTGAGCCAAAGTGGATGGGGACTGCAAAGATGGCAGCCTCCTAATAGCTCCAGCAGCTGCTAAAACCCCAGCAATTTGGGACAAAGCTCTCCCCTCTGAAAGCAGAGTTCTACGGAGCCCAAAAGTCAAGTAATTGACTGGCAACATAAGCAGGCAAAGGAAGCAAAGCAAGAACAGCAATCCAACTTTAAATTCCTTTTTGGGGGACAAAAAGGATCAAAGCATGGAATGGGAGGAAGATAACACAGTCAGAACTCCAGCACCAAAAGCTTCCAAGAAAAATGTAAAATGATTACAGAAAATAGAGGACCTTAAGAAGGATTTTGAAATATGGCATTCCAATCCCTCCAATCTTTTAATGTAGCCACTGCTAAATCCTGTGTAATCCTGACTGTATTTCCACAATATTTGAATTGTTTCTTCTTGGCTGCATTCAATATTTTCTCTTTGACCTTGTAACTTTGGAATTTGGCTACTATATTTT
>JAQQSV010006656.1:0-14221 GCA_028646515.1 Pseudochirops corinnae
AGGTGATTCTTGGTTTTAATCCTGGCTCCTTTGATCTCTGGAATATCATATTCCAGGCCCTTCATTCCCTTAATGTAGAAGCTGCTAGATCCTGTATTATCCTGATTGTGTTTCTACAATATTCAAATTGTTTCTTCTTGGCAACTTATAATATTTTCTCCTTGATCTGGGAACTCCAGAACCTGGCTATAACATTCCTAGGAGTTTTTTGTGGGGGATCTTTTTCAAGAGGTGATCAGTGAATTCTTTCAAGTTCTATATTGCCTTCTGGTTCTAAAATATCAGGGCAATTTTCCTTGAGAATTTCTTGAAGGATGATTTCTAGGTTCTTTTTCTGATCATGGCTTTCAGGTAGTCCAATAATTTTTAAAATGTCTCTCCTGGATCTATTTTCCAGATCAGTGTTTTTTTTTTTTTCAGTGAGGTATTTCACACTGCCTTCTATTTTTTCATTTGTTTGGATCTGTTTAATAGTATCTTGATTTCTCATAAAGTCATTTGCTTTCATTTGCTCCACTCTAATTCTGAAAGACTTATTCTCTTCAGTGAACTTTTGAAATTCTTTTTCATCTAGCAAATTTGGCTTTTTAAGGCATTTTTCTTGTCATTGGCTTTTTGGGTCTCTTTTGCCATTTGAGTTAGTCTATTTTTTAAGGTGTTATTTTCTTCAATCAGGTTGTTGAGTCTCTTTTCATGTTTTTCTTGCTTCGTTCTTATTTCTCTTCCCAATTTTTCCTCCACTTTTCTTACCTGATTTTCAAAATCCTTCTTGAGCTCCTCCATGGCCTCTAATCAGTTCATATTTTTCTTGGAAGCTTTTGGTACAGGACTTCTGACTATGTTCTCTTTCTTCCGTTCCATGTTTTGATCTTTTTTTGTCCTCAAAAAAGGAATCTAAGATTTGACTGCTTTGCTTGCTCATGTTGCCACTCAATTACTTGACTTTTGAGCTCTTTGCCATAGTAGAACTCTGCTTATAGAGAGGAGAGGTTTGTCCCAAATTGCTTGGATTTTCACAGCTGCCAGAGCTGTTACTTGGATGCCCTCTCTGAAGTTCCCACAAGCACTTGCTCAAAGGTCACACACCCTGGAACCTTCACGCAAGACAGCAATCCAGATCCAAGCAGATTAAAGCAAGAGTGATTACCCTCTGAATGGTTGCTTGGTCCACCTACAATCTGCTGGCCAGGAGCTCTGAAGTAGTCACATGGAGGTAGCTGTATGACTGCCATGCCTCCACCACTTCTTGCCCCAGGGACAGCAGCCAGACCATGATTTGTCTTCCCCTGTTCCAACAGAGTTCTACACTGACCTTTTACTTTGCCTTTGGCATTTATGGGTTGATAATACTGGAAACTGCCACAGTGCTGGTGATCCACTCTCCCAAAGTCTGGCCCAGCCACTGCTGATCAGGGCTACCCTAGGGCTAAAACTGCAGGCTCACAGGGCTGGTTCGGCTCCCAGCATACTTGTAATGGACACTTCCTGTAGGCCTACTGGCCTGATTTGTTTCTCTTTGTCACTTTGTGGGTTCTGTAGCTCTAAAATTTGTTTAGAGTCATAATTTATAGTTATTTGAGGTGGTTATGGGGGAAAATCATGGAGTTTTCCTGCTTCTACGCTGCCATCTTGGCTCTGCCCCCCATCTCTCCAAGTTATTGTGAAATCTGTCTGCTCCTCATTTCTTATAGTACATTAATATTCCATTCCATTCATATACCACAACTTGTTTAGCCATTCCCAGTTGATGGGCATCCCCTTGATTTCCAGGTCTTTGCCACCAAAAAAAGAGGTGCTATAAACATTTTCTACATACAGGTCCTTTTTCCACTGCTGTGATCTCTTTGGGATATAGCCCTGCAAGTGGTATTGCTGGGTCAAAAGTATGTACTTTTTTTTTATAGCCCTTTGGGCATAGCTCCAGTTTGCTCTCCACAATGGTAGGATCATTTCACAACTCTACCAACAATGCATCAGTGTTCCAATTTTCCACATCCTCTCCAGCATTTATCATTTTCCTGTTTTGTCATCTTGGCCAGTCTGACTGGTGAGATATAGTACCTCAGAGTTGTTTTGATTTGCATTTCTCTAATCAATACCGATTTAGATAATTTTTCATATGCTTATAGATATCTTTAATTTCTTTTTCTGAAAACTCTGTTCATACCCTTTAGCCATTTTTTATTTGAGCAATGGCTTGTATTCTTATAGATTTGACTCAGTTCTCTGTATATTTTAGAAATGAGGCATTTATTTATGAGACACTGGTTGTAAAAATTCTTTCCCAATTTTCCACTTTCCTCCTAATCTTGGTTACATTGGCTTTATTTGTACAAAAACTTTTCAGTTTAATGTAATCAAAGTTATCCATTTTGCATTTTGTAATGCTCTGTATCTCTTGTTTGGACATAGATTCTTCCCTTTCCCGTAAATCTGACTGGTAAACTATTTCTTGCTCTCCCAGATTGCTTACAGCAACAACCTTTATATCTACATTGTGCATCCATTTAGAGTTTGTTTTGCTATATGGTATAAGATATTTGTCTGTGCCCAGTTTCTTTCAAGATACTTTCTTGTTTTCCCAGCAATTTTTGTCAAATAATGAGTTCTTATCCCAGAAACTGAATTCTTCATGTTTATCAAATGGTAGATTACTATAGTCATTGACTGCTGTGTCTTGTGTATGTAATCTATTCCACTGATCCACTAATCTGTTCCTCAGCCAGTGCCAAATAGTTTTGATAACTGCTGCTATATAATACAGTTTAAAATGTGGTATAGCTAGGGCACCTTCCCTAGCATTTCTTTTCATTAATTCACTTGATATTTTGAACCTTTTGTTCTTCCAAATGAATTTTGTTACTATTTCTTCTAGCTGTATAATTTTTTTTTTTGGTAGATTGATTGGTATGGCACTAAATAGTAAATCAATTTGGGTAAAATTGTAATTTTCATTATATTAGCTTGACCTAACCATGAGCAACTGATGCTTTTTCCAACTTAGATCTGACTTTATTTGTGTGAAAAGTGTTTCATATAGTTCCTGAGTTTGTTTTGGCAGGTAGATTTCCAAATATTTTATAATGTCTTCAGTAACATTATATGGAATTGTTCTTTCTATTTTTTGCTGTTGGGCTTTGTTACAATAATATAGCAATGCTGAGGATTTGTGTGTGTTTATTTTATATACTGCAACTTTGCTAAATTTGTTGATTATCTTAAGTAATTTTTTACTTCATTCTCCAGGATTTTCAAAGTATATCATCACATCATCTGCAAAGAGTGATACTTTAGTCTCTTCTTTGCCTAATGTAATTCCTTCAATTTCTTTTTCTTTTTTTATTGCTGCAGCGAACATTTCTACTACCAAATTGAATAAGAGGGGTGATAGTGGACATCCTTGTTTCACCCTCAATTTTATTGGAAATGCTTCTAGCTTGTCCTCATTACATTTAATACTTGCTGATGATTTTAGATAGAAGTTACTTATTTTTTTAAGGAACACTCCATTTATTCTTGTACTTTCTAGTGTTTTTAATAGGAATGGGTGTTGTATTTTGTCGAAGGCTTTTTCTGCATCTATTGAGTTAATCATGTGGTTTCTACTAGTTTTGTTTCTGATATGATCAATTATGCTAATAGTTTTCCTAATATTGAACCATCCTTGCATTACAGGAATAAATCTTATCTGATCAAAGTGTATCATTCTTGTGATAAGTTGCTGTAATCTTTTTTCTAATATTTTATTTAGTTTTTTTCATCTTCATTCATGAGGGAAATCGGTCTAGAATTTTCTTTCTCTATTTTGTCTCTTTCCAATTTAGGTATCAGTACCATATCTGTGTCATAAAAAGAATTTGGTAGGACTCCTTCTTTTCCCATTTTCCCAAAGACTTTATAAAGTAATTGGAATCAATTGTTCTTTAAATGCTTGATAGAATTCACTTATAAATCCATCTGGCCTTGGAAACTTTTTCCTGGAGAGTTCATTGATGGCTTATTAAATTTCTTTTTCTTAGATGGGATTATTTAAGTATTTTACTTCCTCTTCAGTTAATCTGGGCAACTTATGTTTTTATAAATATTCATCCATTTCACTGATTGTCAAATTTGTGGGTACACAATTGGGCAAAACAATTCCTAATTGTTGTTTTAACTTCCTTTTCATTGGAGGTAAATTCACCCTTTTCATTTTTGATACTGGTAAGTTGATTTTCTTCTTTTTTTAAAATAAAATTTACTAAAGGTCTATAATTTTTATTGTTTTTTTCATAAAACCCATTCTTAGTTTTATATATTAATTCAATAGTTTTCTTAATTTCAATTGTTCTCAATCTCTCCTTTGGTTTTCAGTATTTCTAATTTAGTATTTAATTGGGGATTTACAATTTGTTCTTTTTCTAGATTTCTCAGCTGCATGCCCAATTTATTGATCTCCATTTTCTCTATTTTATTCATGTATGCATTCAGAGACATAAGACTTCCTCCATGAACTGCTTTCACTGTATCTCACAAGGTTTGGTATATTGTCTCATTATTGTCATTCTGTTAAATGAAGTTACTGATTGTTTCTATGATTTCTTGTTTGACCTACTTATTCTTTAGGATTAAATTATTTATTTTCCAATTAGTTTTTAGCCCATCTTTCAGTGGCCCTTTATTACATATAATTTTTATTTCATTGTAGTCTGAAAATTATGCTTTTAATATTTCTGCCTTTCTGTACTTGAATTGTGAGGTTTTTATGCCATACGACATGGTCTCTTTTTGTGTATGTGCCATGTACCACTGAGAAGAAGGTATATTCCTTTTTTATCCCCATTCATTTTTCTCGAGAGGTCTATCATATATACCTCCTCTAAAATTCTATTCACCTCCTTAACTTCCTTCTTGTTTATTATACCACTTGGTGCATATATGTTTAATAATGATATTGCTTGATTGTAAATGGTGCCTTTTAGCACAATATAGTTTCCTTCCTTATCTCTTGTAGTTAGATCTATTTTGATTTTGCTTTATCTGAAATGAGGATTGCTACGCCTGCTTTTTGTTTTTTACTTTAGCTAAAGCATAATATGTTCTACTCCAGCATTTTACCTTTACTCTATGTGTATCCCCTTGTTTCAAATGTGTTTTTGTAGACAGCATATTGTAGGATTATGGTTTTTAATCCATTCTGCTCTCTGCCTCTGTATTATAGAAGAGTCCATCCCATTCACATTCAATGTAATGATTACTATCTGTGTCTTTCCCTCCATCCCATTCCCTCCCCAGTTTATGCTTTTATTTCTCCCTTCCCCTCCTTAAGAGTTTTCCTTTTAACCACTTCCTCCCTCAGTATTCCCTCCCTATCAACTCCCCTTCCTTTTCCTACCCTTCTTCCTTAATATTTCTTCCATCCCTTCTAACCCCTCGCGCCTTTTCTTATTCCTTTCCCCTCTTACTGCCTGTGGGGCGTGATAGATTTTTATACTTAATGAAGTATGTTATTTCCTCCTTGAACAGAATCTGAAGAGAATAAATCTCATACAATGCTCCTCTCCCTCTCTTCTTTCCCTGTATTATAATAAATTTCATGTCCCTTCACAATAGAATATTATACTTAACTGATCACATTATTCCTTCCTTGAATCAAAACCAATGAGAGTAAAACTCATATAATGTTCATCTCCCTCCCTTCTTTAAAAAAGTCATTCTTGATGGTGAAGGGACTCAAATCTATGGCATATTAAGATCAGTTGAAGGAACTGTGAATGTTTAGCCTGGAGAAGAAAAGACAGGGTTGTAAGATATTGGGAGACATTATAATCATATTAAAATATTTGAAAATGGGATAAATGAAAAAGAGGGATTAGACTTTTTCTTTTGGGCCTAGAAGACATAGTCAGTAGTAATGGATGGAAGATGAAAAGAGACCAATTTAATCTTGATGTGAGAAAAATATTCTTAACAATTATCCAAAATTTGAATGAACTGCATTGAGAAGCGATAGGTTCTATTTCCTTAGAGGTCTTCAAGCAGAAGCTGCATGCCAACTTTGTCAGGTGTTTTATAGTAAGGATTCTGTTTGTACTTAGCTTTTACTAGATGGCTACTGAGATCCCTTCCAACTCTCAAATTTTGTGATTCTGTGAAGTATAGTACAAAAAATGAGGAGAGGGAGAGCAGTGACAACTAGTTTAATCAGGAAAGGCTTAATATAAAAAGTTGTACCTGAACTGATCCTTGTAGGAAGGAGGCAGATAAGAGAAAGGAGTGAATTTCAGGTTTGGGGAATTACTTGTGGGAATGTACAGTATCAGTAAATCAAATACCAAATGAACTGCCAGAATCATCTGGGTCTACTATTTCATATTTAGTTGGATTCTTCGTATAATGACAGAATTAATAAGTTCTATTGTATCGTGAGTTTTATCAAGTGTTTAAATGTTTGGATTTTTTTTGGCCAACCTGTTGTTGTTAGTGTATTATCCTAGTACATCTTGTCACTGTTACTTTAAAAAAATTTTTTTGGTTTGTACTTATAGTACTCTTTTGATTCATTTTTCAGCCTCCACCTGAAAACTAATCACTGGCTTATACTCTTAGAAGCATTAAAAGTCTGTTGTTATAATTCATAGGTGGTAAGTTTATCCTCTATTATACATTCAGTTATTTTCTGTTACTTGTATTTTTTTTATCTGTCATTAGCTGAATTAATGAATACCACTTTTATAGGGAATGACTTGGGAAAAAAAATCTAGCAATGGAGTATGAATAATAGCAATCAGACAGGTTAGAAGAAACAGGTTTAAGTAGTGCCATGGAAAACTAGGGAAAAGAGAGTATGAAGGGGAAAGGTATGTAATGAACAGTGACAAAGGCTTCAGAGAGGTCAAAGAGTATAAGAATTGAGAAAAGTCCTTAATATTTTGTAATTAATAGATCATTTGAGAGCAATTCCAATTGAATGATGAGGTCATTGTAGAAGTTATAAAGAGAGTAGGAGGAAAGGATATGGAAGCATTGATTGCAAATGGCCTTCTCAAGGAATTTAGCCAAATAGTAGATTAGCATATTGTATTGTATTCAGGCCTAGGGGCAATCTTTGATGAATTTGATAAGCAAAAAAAAAAAAAAAAGCAACTTATTGATTTGTTTTGGTTCTCTCCAAATCATAGGAATTATATGTGACAAGTGATTAAATCCATGTGTTCATCCAATTAGTCATATAAAGCAAGTGAGGGATCCAAGCCTTATTATGATCATCTACTTTAAAACTGAAATAAAGTCATGTACTTTTTTTTTTGCTTTTTGGAGGGGGGAAAGCAGGGTAATTGGGGGTTAAGTGACTTGTACAAGGTCACATGGCTAGTAAGCGTAAAGCGTCCGAGGTCCAATTTGAACTCAGGTCCTCCTAACTCCAGGGCCAGTGCTCTATTCACTGTGCTATCTAGCTACCCCAAAGTCATGTATTTTCTTAACTCAAGGAAACAAGTTTTGTCTCTGAGATTTAAAAGTAAGCTCTCCATCTATGTAATAAAAATCATTTGGTTGATTAACATATTAAAAATCATGCTAAGAAGTTAGGTGGTTTATACCAAAATCTCAAGTATAATATACTTGAGAAAATAGGATTAGAAACATATTTTTTTTTTGCAGAATTAAAGTGACAAAATATTCTCTTATATGTGAAAAGTTTTGCTGCTTGATTGAATATGCATTTAAATGGCCCAGTTTGTCACATAGCGTACAAGCTAAGGCTTCACACAGCATTCAAAAATAAGCTAGTTTAATTGTTTATCATTTGCTCTTGATAATGATGGGCAACAGAGAAATTATATTTGCATTTTTGAATCCAGCAACGTATAAATGCATATAATGCATGAAGAAAGTTCCATGAGGCAAAATGTGTGTTGAAAAATATATTTATTGAATTAGTAAGTGGGACTTGAATACAGATCGTTAGATTCCAAAACAAGTGTTTTTTCTACTCTATATAACTGCCTTCTATCTTAATTTCTTCTTCTAAATTGTGTGCGTGTGTGTGTGTGTTTGTATGCATACAGTGGATTCTTTCGATCAAAGATTTGGTTAATGCTCAAAAATGTTTTATCAATCCTTCCTTTTCTATGCAATAACTTACAACTATATATTGGTCCATGTTAGTATGCCAAATGAATGATAGAAGTGGTAATCAAATATAGCATGCCCTTAATTATATTGCTTAATCATAAGACAACTTTCAACAAGATTCTATATACTTACTGAAGATAGGAATTGTTTTTGTTTTGTTTTGTTTTTTTGGTCCTCACATACTGAACACCTAATATTGTACATAAATTTTTAATATGAATGGCTCCCAATAATTATTTTATTGCTTTTTAGTTAATCCCTACCAGTTTCCAAAAATTTGTCGTCAAGTGCTGAGAGTAACTTTGGAATGTGGATTGTTCTGTAGTGCAATTTAAGAAAAAGATATGAAGTAATGGAAATTTGTAATATTTATGACTTGACATCAAATACTTATATGAGATGTTTGCTATCAAAAAGGACTAAACAATATAATGTAACTGATTATTTAAAGCAAACATACCAGAATTTATGTATCAAATTGAGTCTAGTTATAGAAGAAAAAAAGTTTTGATGGATGCTTTATTTTCATTTCCCAGTAGTTACTCACAGTCTTCCACTCCAATAATGGAGTATAACAAACCTATACATTGGGCATATCTGACAATAAATGCCTCAGTAGGTGCCTCCTTTGCTGAGATGGAGGAATGTTTTACCTTCAGTTCTCTGAAATTGAAATTAGTCACAATATTATTCTGATAAGGTTCTTTAAAAAATAACTTAATGGAATTGTAGTCTTAAGAAATTTATGAAATGTATAATCACTGGTATACTTTGCACAAATGCAACATTCTGGAGCCTACAGGAGCTACAGAGCCCTCCTTTAATTTTTCAAAGTAACTTTCCTTTTTGTTAGTATGTACTCGCAAACCTCTACAAACGTGAAATTTTGCAATACAAAGAATAAAAAGGATTGCATATGAAATCATGAATTTCCATTGTATATCCATTTATTTTTAAAGGATATTTAAAATATAACATATTAGTTTCAACACTACTCTGCTTGTTTGTGCCCATTTCTACATTACCTTCTGCTGTCATTTTGAAAAATTGATTTATTGACTTTCTTTAACTTCATTTTTTGTTATCTTTACCACTAACATTTTTGTTTTTATGTTTTCTAGTTCTATAAAATAACCCTTTGGTGGTTTGATTGTTATAGAACTGAATCTGCCATTTAATTTAGGTTGGTATAATTTGTAAAAAAAAAAATGGACACGTACATTGAAACTAAGAGAAAGTAAAATCTCTCCAATTATTTTAGTATTGTTTTTTTAAAAAATTATTTTATTTTATTATTTTATGTTTATTTATTTTTAGTTTTCAATATTCGCCTCCAGGAGTTTTAAATTTTTTCCCCCTTTCTCCCTCCCCCCTTTCCAAGACAGCATGCAATCTGATATAGGCTCTACATATACATTCCTATTAAACATATTTTCACATAGTCATATTGTATAGAAGAATTATAATAAATGGAAGGAACTATGAGGAAGAAAACAAAGCAAAACAAAAAAAGAAAGTAGTTTGTTTCACTCTGCATTCAGACTTCATAGATCTTTCTCTGGGTGTGGGTGGCATTTTCCATCATAAGTCCTTTGGGTTTTTTTAGGTCCTTGCATTGCTAAGAAGGGCTAAGTCTATCAAAGTTAGTCATTGCACACTATAGCTTTACTGTATACAATGTTGTCCTGGTTCTGCTCACTTCACTTGGCATCAGTTCATGTAAGTCCAGGTTTTTCTGAAGTCTGACATAGTTATTTCTTTAAAGAATATTTTTCAGAGGTATCATGTAATTCCTATCTTGGAAGGTGAATTCCTAGACATCTTATGCATTCTGTAGAAATTTTGAATGGAATTATGATTTAGTTTCTTTCTGCTAAGTTTTTTTTTTTTGGTAATGTAATAGAAGGCAGATGACTCATGTGAGTTTATTTCATGTCTTATTATTTTTCTAAAGTTATTGTTTCAACTAATTTTTTTAAACTTATATCTCAAATATTTTATACATTCTCCAGCAATTTTCGATGGAGACTTCT
The DNA here is from genome assembly GCA_028646515.1 of Pseudochirops corinnae. Classification (NCBI taxonomy): domain Eukaryota; kingdom Metazoa; phylum Chordata; class Mammalia; order Diprotodontia; family Pseudocheiridae; genus Pseudochirops; species Pseudochirops corinnae. Next base: position 10,149 of record JAQQSV010006656.1, read on the forward strand.
GGGAAGCACAGCCAAAATGGTGGAACAGAGGAAGCACTCAGCTGAACTTTTTCATCATTCTACTCTAAAAAACTTTTAAATAAAACTTCAAACCTAATATTGATGTAGCAGAGCCAACAAGAGGTCATGTTGAGACATTCTTCCAGCCCAAGACAACTTGGGAGGTTGGAAAGAGAGATCTGTGACACAGGGATGGAGGTTGTCCATGTGGATGCAACATGAGTGGTGGAACTAGGTGGTGACAACAGTAGAAACAGCATCTTCAAAAGTTCTCAAGTCAGAGATGTTAAGGGGACCTCATGATTGGTCAGAAAGAGATTATGGGGTATACCTGTGTTGCACTGGATATAGGACCAGATGCTGTTTGGCAACTCTGTTGCCTATACCCACTTCTGGTTCATAGTTTAAGGGCAGAGAGAAGCACTTCTGGTCAAGATGGAGGGGGAGCCCTTGGGAAAAGTATCACGTTTTGTCATAAGAGAAAGAGCAGTATTACTTGCAATCCCAAGGGATCAGGGGCTCTTCCTGGGTAATGATCAGAGTACAGACCTGAAGAGTAGTGATCACATCTCTCCCCAGATCATACCACCTTGGAAGCACAAAAAACTTCCAAGTCCCCAGAAACTTCTCACAGAAGTGAGAAAAAGCCTGAAGCTTAGGGTAGTACTCCTCCCCTAATCTTACCTACCACCATACTGGGAAGAGACCTGAAATTCAACATAAAATCCAAAGTCAAGAAATAGACTGGAAAAACAAGCAAACAACAAAAAAGGACCTGACCATAAAAAAATGACTATGTTGACAGGGAAGGTCAAGACACAAACTCAGAAGACAATGATGTCAAAAGAGCTACAAGCAAAGCCTCAAAGAAAAAAATATGAATTGCATACAAGTAGAAGGGAAGGATAAGAGAAAGGAGGAGGGCCTGATTCAGCAAGAATTTCTAGAAGAAATAAAATTAATTTTCAAAATCAAATAAGAGTAGTAGATGAAAAATTGGGTAATAGTGATCAAAGGAAGAAAATTATTAAAAGACAATTAACAACTTGGTAAAGAAGCACAAAAATATTGAAAAAAATAACCCCTAAAAACAAAGTAGGCCAAATAGAAAAAGAGGTACAAAAGCTCACTGAAGAAGATAATTCCCCAAAAGTGAGAACTGGACAAATGAAAACTAGTGATTCCATGAGAAATTGAAAAATGAGAGGACAAAGTTAAAATAATGAAAAAAGAGAAGAAAATCTGAAATACCTTATTGAAAAAACAGCTGATCTGGGAAAATAGATCAAGGCGAGGTCATGAAAGAATTATTTGACTTTCTAAAAGTAATGATCAAAGAAAGAGCCTAGGTATCATATTTCAAATTATCAAGGAAAACTGTCCTGATATCCTAGAACCAGAGGACAAATGACAAACTTTAAAAATCTACCGATTGCTTCCTGAAAGAGATTCCAAAATAAAAATGCTCAGGAATATTATAGCTAAATTTCACAGCTTGCAGGTCAAGGAGAAAATACTCCAAGCAGACACAAAGAAACCATTCATACATTATGGAATCACAGTCAGGATCACATATGATTTTGCAGCTGCCACATTAAAGGAGTAGAAGATGTCTTAGAATATAATCTGGAGGATAAAAGAGTTAGAATTACAACCAAGAATAATCTACAGAGCAGAATGAAGTAGAATCAGTCAAGGGGGGAAAAAAAATAGATATTTAATGAAATAGAGGACTTTCAAGCATTCTTGATGAAAGGCCAGAGCTGAATAGAGAATTTGACTTTCAAACACAAGACTCAAGACAAGCATAAAAAGTTAAACAGCAAAGAGAAACCATAAGAGACTCAATAAGGTTAAACAAATTTATATTTCTATATGGGAAAATGACATATATAACTTCTAAGAACTTTATCATTATTAGGATATTTAAAGATACATAGAAAGAGGGCCTGGAAGTGAGTCAGTTATGTTCAGATGATGTAAAATAAATGGATGGCTGAGAAAGAGAGGACCTCTGGGAGAAGAAGGAAGGGAGAGAATGAATGGGGAAAGTTATCTCACACAAAAGAGCTATTAAAGGAAGAGCTTTTATGGTGGAGGAGAAACTAGTGGTGATGGGAGACAGGCAGTACTTGAACAGTACTTGAACCTCACTATCATTGGAATTGATTCAAAGAATCTATCTTATCCAACAGAGAAGTAGAAGAGAAGGATAAGGAAAAAGGAGGACCTGATAGAAGGGAAGGTGGATTATGGAAAGCGATCAGAAGAAAAATGAACTTTTGATGTGGGACAGGGGAGGGAGGGAGAGAGAGGAGAGAGAGAGAGAGAGAGAGAGAGAGAGAGAGAGAGAGAGAGAGAGAGAAAGGGAGGGAGGGAGGGAGAGAGAAGTATAAACAGGGAAAAACAGGATGGAGAGAAATACACAGTAATCATAACTATGAATGTGAATGGGATGAACTCACCCATAAAATAGAAGTAGGTTGCAGAATGGATTAGAAATCAGAATCCAACAGTACATTATTTACAAGAAATGCACTTGAAACAGGCATGCATAGAATAAAAATAGGTATTGGAACAAAATGCATTATGCTTCAACTGAGTTTAAAAAGGTAGGGCTAGCAATCATGATCTCAGGCAAAGCAAAAGCAAAAATAGACAATTAAAAGAGAAGCAGTGCAACAGTTAGGCAGCATACTGCTGGACCTGGAGTCAGAAAGACTCTTCTTTATGAGTTCAAATCTGACCTTAGACACTTACCAGTACAATGACCCTGGGCAAAATCACTTAACCCTGTTTGTCTTAGTTTCCTCATCTGTAAAATGACACGGAAAAGGAAATGGCAAACCACTCCAGTATCTTTGTCAAGAAAACCCCAAATGGGTTCATGAAGAATTGAACATGATTGAAAAATGACTGAAGAAAGTAAGGAAGCTCCATTTTGCTGAAGATTACCAGACAAAAGGAAGTAATATCAATACTAAAAGCATATGCACTAAATGGTGTAGCATCCAAATTCCTTTTCTTTTTTCTAGAGGGGGGGAAAGCAAAGCAATTGTGGATAAGTGACTTGCCCAAGGTCACATGGCTAGTAGATATCAAGTGTCTGAGGTCAGATTTGAACTCAGGTCCTCCTGAGTCCAGGGCTGATCCTCTTATTCACTGTGCCACCTAGCTGCCCCACACCCACATTCTCAAGGGAAAAGTTAAATGAATTCCAGGAGGAAATAGACAGTAAAGCTATACTATTGGGGGACCTCAACTTTGCACTCTTAGAACTAGACAAATATAAAACATAATAAATAAAAAAAATAAGAAAAAAGTTAAGGAGATGAATAGAATCTTAAAAAAGTTATATGAATGCCCTCTGGAGAAACTGAATAAGAATAAAAAGGAGTATAACTTTTTCTCAGTTATACATAGCACTGTCACAAAAACTGACAATACATTAGGACATAAAAACTTCACAAAGAAATATTAAACACACACATTAAGAAGATAATGCACTAAAAATTACATTCAATAAGGAGTCATGAAAGCATAGACAAGAATTAATTGGGAACTAAATAATCTTAAAGAATGAGTGGTCAAAGAACAAATCTCAGAAACAATAATTTCCTTAAAGAGAATGACAATGAGAAAACATATGAAAATTTCTGGCATGCAACCAAAGCAGTACATAGGGGAAAATTTATGTCTCTAAATATGCATGTCAATAAAAGAAAAAAAAAAAAGATCATGTCAATGAATTGAGAATGTGAATTAAAAAAATCACCAAAAAAATCTTCAATTAAACACCAAAATGGAAATCCTGAAAATAAAAGGAGATATTAATAAAATGGAAATTAAAAAAATCAAACTAATAAAAAGAACTAGCAACTGCCAATTTACCAGTATCAAAAATTAAAATGGTGAAAATACCACTAATGAAGATAAAATTAAAGCAGTTATTAGGAGTGATTTTGCCCAATTATATGACAGTAAAATTACAACCTAAGTAAATGAATTAATATTTACAAAGATACAAATTGCTTAGATTAACAGAAAAAATAAAATACTTTTTTTGTTGAAAA
>JAQQSV010006657.1:0-14221 GCA_028646515.1 Pseudochirops corinnae
TATAGCACAATAGTATTCCATTACATTCATATACCATAGCTTGTTCAGCCATTCCCCAATTGATGGGCATCCCCTATATTTCCAGTTTTTTGCAACCACAAAGAGAGCTGCAATAAATATTTTTGCACATATGGGACCTTTTCCCACTTCTGTAATCTCTTTGGGATATAATCCCAACAGTGGTATTGCTGGGTCAAAGAGTATGCAATTATTTATAGCCCTTTGGGCAAGTCACTAAGTATTGTTAATCACTAAATATAATCACTAGAAAATTACACAAACCCCTCACTTCTTGGTCTCTAGTAAACTTCAATTTCATCACCAAATTCAATATCCAAGGAGAGGCCTTTTCTTCATCTTGACTCAGGGTGATTTCTCAGATTCCCTGGATCCTCTTCCATGGTCCCAGCTCCTTCCTGAATCCACTAAACTGTCACCTGGATTCAGAGGTGGGCAACTTCCAGGTTCTTCTCCAGTCCTCTGGGCAGTTCCTGTTACACAATGAGGTTCACAGGTCCAGCACATCTTAAAACCTTCACAACTTCTGTTGCCTTTAACTCAAGTATCACCCAAGCCACAAACAAACAGAGTCTTATCCCTGTCATGCTTCTTCAGTCCTCCAGCAGTTGAACTGGCCCTAAGACCCAGAAGAAATCTCATCTTTCCAGGTGGCCTTATTGGCAAGAAATCGCAGCCTTCCAGGTGGCCTTCTGAGCAAGAAATCTCAGCCTTCACCAGATTCTGGTCTCAAGAAGACTCCAACTCAGTTCTCAGTCCATCAAGTAGGAGCCTAGCTTCCAGATCCTGGGAAAATTCTGCTTCCTTCACCAGGAGCCTGCCAGGAGGAAAAAAAAAATCCTAATTCTGACTATCTCTCTCTGGGACTCTTCTTATATATATATACACACACACATATTGGCTTTCTATCTCAGCCAACCCCTTCCTGTTATGTCAGCAACAAGAGACAGAGTTCACACCTTCTGTTTCTTTCACAGAGGAATTTAGCCCTTAGTTAATAAGGGCTAAGTACCTGCTTACTTGACATAACAAAAAAGGAGTCTTCAAATTTAAATTAATAACCATTAAATATGTGTGTATGAATACATACGTGTGTGTATATATGTGTAAAAGTATACATAGACTGAGGGCACAGGATCAGTTGAATAGTAAGGGATAATATTTAAAAAATAAATTTAAAAGGTGAGACAAGAATATAAGGAGAGGAGATAGAGAGAGACACAATAGGGTAAATTATCTCAAATAAAAGAAACAAGGGAAAACTGTTCAATGGAGGGTAAGAACAAGCAGGCAAAAGAAAATGAGTTAACCTTACTCTCATTGAATTTGGATTAAGGAGGGAATAACATACAAAGTAAATTGGGTATCTTACTCTATCGGAAAGTAGGGGCGAAGGGGATAAGAGTTGGAATGATAGAAGGGAGGGCAGATGGGGGAAGTGTAGTTAGAAGCACACATTTTTGAAAAGGGACAGGGTCAAAGTAGAAAACAGAACAAGTAGGGGGCAGGATAAGATGGAGGGAAATATAATCAGTCATTCACAATATATCCACTAGGGAAATGTTTTCTGTAACTATACATGTGCAATCTATATTGAATTGTTTATCTTCCCATAAGGGTGGGTGACAAGGGAAGAAGGGAAAGCATCTGGAATTCAAAGTTTTAAAATCAAAAGTTAGAAAAAAGTTTATTATTATTATTGTTGTTGTTGTTGTTATTATTTTTACATGCAACTGGGAAATAAGATATACAGGCACTGGGGTATAGAGATCCATCTTGCCCTACGAGAAAGGTGGAGGGGAGATACAGCAAGATATAGAGGAAAGCAGATCAGGGGAGGGGATATTCAGTGGAATCGCTTTTATGGGAGGGTGGGTAGGGGAAAGACAGGGAAAAAATGTGTAACTCAAAATCTTGTTATGAATGTTGTAAACTAAAAATAAACATGAAATTCAATTTTAAAAAAGAAGTTAAAAAATAAATAAGTTAAAAGCAGGAAAACATTTTAAAAAGTAATACAGTCCTTCTATATAACCATTTTATAAAAATTTGAAGACTTTTTTCACATCACCCATAATCTTTTTTTTAAATCTAAGCTTGACATCATAATACCTCCAAATGATTTTATGTGGCATGATTTCTATTCTCATCATTATCATATTTTTCTTATTATTGTTCCAGATTTTCTTATCACTTCTAAAATATGTCACACCATATTTTATGGTGGTCAGAACCTCCTGGTTCTGAGCAGGGAGCTTAACATTTCCCTCTTTCTGGACACTGTATTTTTATTAATGAAAAAAAAATCATTATATTTTCTCCCCATGGGATGCTTATTCTAGTCATGATGTGTATAGAGACTTCTATGAGTGAATGAATGAATCAGCAATTATTTGTTAAGACATTGTGAAAAATTCTGGAGATATAATACCAAAGAATGAAACAAACCTTGATGTCAATGAAGTAATATTCTATATTATGATTAAATGTTTTTGGCAGAATAAAACAAAAAGAAATTTTTACAAAGAACCTGACAGTCACACAAACATAGCCAACAAAAGATATATACTAGTGAAATATAGTAGAGAAAATATAATTACAGATCAAGAAGTCAGAGAAACTCATAATCCTTAAGCAGTGACTAAGACTGACTGTGTACTACCTATTGTGCATTGGAGTTCAAAAACTAAAGATGAAAACATAGTTCTGTCACTTATACCCCAAAGAGCAAAATAGCTGGGGTTGTATCCAAGAATAACTTAACCAGCAAAACTGAGTATAATCCTGAATGAAAAAAAGAGAGAACATTTGATGAACTGAAAGATTTTAAAGTATTTGTAACAAAAAGACCAGAACTAAATGGTAAATTTGATATAAAAAATGTGGAAGAAATATAATGAAAACATCAAGGCTAATTATAAAGCACTGATCAAGGACAAATTGTTTACTTATTATAGATATGAAAATGTTATCAGTATTTGAAAAACTGTCATCATTACTAAATTAGTTTTAAAGAAAGGTTGGGGCTGAGTTGTATATAATGGGGTAATTCTAAAAAGAAACAAAATTGAGTCAGAAAAGAAAAAGCAGAACAATTATATTGTAAAAATGGGGTGTGAAAGGAAGAACCAATATGGAAGAAGCAGGTGCACGTCTAGGGTTGGTAATGTTAGCATTTAATTCTCATCTGGGTGGAAGAGGAAAGAATGTGTACATCTATAAGGGTATATAAGTTTTCTGAATATGTAGAGAGGTGAGAAATCTGGAGGACAGGATGGGGGAAGGACTTTTAGAGGGATTTGGGGATTAGGATTTAGGGGAAGGGGATAGTGGGAGCCTTTAGAGAGGTGTGTGGATTTAGATTAGGGAGTGGGGGAAGAAAATGGGCACTGTTAGAGAGGTGGGTAAAGTGGGTGGTGGGAGGTTGGGATGAGAAGATAAGATAATGGTGATAGGATAAAAAGAGAGCCTGAGTAAAAATACAATGGAGAAAAATCCACAAATAGTAATTATAACTTTTAATATGAATGGGATGTTTGTGGTGGTTCTCTTTGTGGTAGCAAGAAACTGGACATTGAAGGGGGGGTCCCCATCAATTGGGGAATGGCTAAACAAGTTATGGTGTATGGTTATGATGGCGTCCTGCTGACCAATAGGAAATATTGAGTTCAATGATCTTAGAAGGCAATGGCCCAAAGCATATTTTTACAATGCATTTTCACCACTGTTGATATATGTAGTTTATTTTTTCACAGAATCAAAAGCTGGAGATTTTTATTGGAGATCTAAGTGGAAATCTAGCACAAGTTGTTCCTGAAAGAGTTCCCTACTATGCCATACACAAAAAAATAATCATCCAGCATCTACCAGAAGACCTCCAAAGAAACAGAACACATGACATTTGAAAGCAACCAATTCCCTTTTTTCACAGCTCTCATCAAGAAAATATTTTGCTTGGCATCATTCTTATATTTCTCTTATTATAACTTCTAATGTTTTTCCTGGTTTTGCTCTCTGGACTAAGCAGAATAAGTTGAAGCCTTCTTGCACAGAAAAAAATTTTTCAAATTATTTTTTTAATTAATTGATTATTTTATTTACTTTTAGTTTACAAGATTCAGTTACACAGTTAATCTTTCAAATGATTGAAGTCATCATACTTCTCCTAAATATTCTCATTTTTACCCAGTTTCTGGGATAAGAACTCACTATTTGATAAAAACTTCTGGGAAAACTGGAAAATTGTATGGCAGAAACTGGGCATAGACTAACATCTTATGCCTTATACCAAAATAAATTCCTAATGGGTACACAATTTACATATAAAGGCTGATGCGATAAATAAATTAAGAGAGAATGATTGTGACATAATGTGATTGTGCTGTATGAAATGATGAGCAAGATGGTTTCAGAAAAGCCTGGGAATAATTATATGGACTAATGCAAAATAAAGTAAGTAGAACCAAGAGAACATTGTACATAGAAACAGCAATATTGTACAATGATTCACTGTGAATGACTTGGCTATTCTGAACAATATGAAGTTCCAAGACAATTCTGAATGACATATGAAGAAAAGTTCTATCCACTTTTGGAAAAAAAAAGCTCATGGAATCAGAATGTAGATAGAAGCATATTTTTTTATTTAATTTTTCTTTCTTTTTGTCTGTTTCTTTTTCTTTTGTAATTTGAGTAATAAGAAAATACCTTGCATGAATGTGCATTTAAATCTATATTAAATTGTTTGCCTTCTTAAAGAGAGGAATGGGGAAGGAGGGAAAAAAGAGAATTTGGAACCCAAAATTTGAAATAAAATGTTAAAATTGTCTTTTGTATGTAATTAGAAAAAAATGTTAAAAATAATAATAAAAAAAAAAGAAGTTGGCATTTCTCCATTAGGGAATTTTTGTTTCATTTTTAAGTTCAACACTTTCAGCCAATTCTGAATAGATCAAACTGTACTCTCAACAAGCCTATAGTCCTCTTTTCCACAAGAACTTAGCATGCGATACTTTGTTTAAGGCTTTGACAAAATCTCTATGCAAACTATTTCAACTAAATTCCCTTCATCTACCCATCTTGTTATTCTGTTAAAAATAAAATCATACATGATCTGTTCTTAGAAAACTATGCTTATCTTTGGTGATCACTGCTCCCAGTGAACTAAAATTCTGCCAAGAAATATAGTCAAACTTTATAGTTTTGAGTATTCACTGTCATCCCTTTTTGAAAAGCAGATAATTTGCTAGTCCTGTTTTTTTTTTTTAGCTTACCGCTGATAGGACCTAAGGAACCATAGATGTCAGTTATTTCAGAAGTTTAAGATTTTTTTAAATCTCCATTTCATTTGGATATCAATTTTTTATTAGTTTCTTTTACCTAAAGTCAGGTGTTTGTGTGTGGGGGGAAAGATGAGTAGTTCTGTCTCCTTTCTCCCATTCTACTCAGTTTGTGATATGCATATTAATACAAAAGAGCCAAGGGGATGCAGGCTAATGGTGGTGTCACACTCAAATGGAATTAATACTGTAAACCTTTTTAGATGAAGCATAATTCACATTAATAAATATAAATATGTCTTTATATAAATATAAATATGACATATAAATATGTTAATAAATATGTCTCTTGATAGATGCAAATATGTAATGCTTCAAAGGACAAGTGTGTCAATTCATATACAAATGTCTTTCCCATCTTTTTTATTCTCCTGAATTTATCCTCTTTTTATTCTCTAAATATTCTGAGGTATGATTGTATAGGAATTTGTGGATCCTGGACGTAACTAAAAGTTTTGCAAAATGCACCATTCAAAGGATAAGCTAAACAATGAATGTGTAGTTTCTCCACATTATTTATGAACGTGCTTTTACTAAAATGACAAAAAGTATAAAAAAAACAATTATGAGCAAAAGTTATGAATAATATCACTCTGGAAAGTGAATTGAGGTGGTAGAATTGCTTTTAGATGAGTGTTTTCTGATAAGTTGTTCTTATGTATATGTTGCAAATGGATTGTTCTTCACACTGGAGGCAGGTTTCATTCTCACTCCTACTTATTCTTGATGCTCCTCTTGTAAGTGTTGCGTAGAATGAAAAATGCTTTCTCAGTGACTGCTTTTTATATAATAGAAAAGGTTTTTTTTTTTTTTTAAGGCTGGAAACCTACCTGCCCAGGGTGAATAGAAAGTTCACCAGAGAGCATAAAAGTTAAGAACTGGGTTGGGAAAACATAAGATGTTAACGCTATAATTGTTATGGTGCCTGGTTAGGTCATAGCTGCTCTGTGGTTGAAGGAGATCACTCTTTACTCCTGCTAAGTTAAATGCAAAGTAAACAAACCTTGACTTCTAAAACCAGAGAATGGAAAGAAATGAAATGTTAGATTTAGTTGCATGAGTAATTGACCCCTAGGCCAGGGATTCCTGAGGGGTAAAATTCTCCAAGCAATCATTTTAATCACAAAGGATGAGGGTAGGTGGTTGTGGAATAACTCAGTCTCTTCCAACAAGAATAATGTGTTTTCATGGAGAAATTTGGAGGCTCTTTCCATAATAGCTGAAGGTATTTAATTGAAGAGATTGTTTTTTTCTTGCTACTGCTGCTGCTTTTCTTGGCTACATTTTGTTTCTTCCTCATTTGGGTGAATTGTTTTCCAGATGTCAATCAATGAAACGGTAAGCATCTATTAATCTCCTAATACATGCCAGACACTAGAAGTTGAGTAGTTCTGTCTCCTTTCTCCCATTCTACTCAGTTTGTGATATGCATATTAATATAAAAGGGCCAAGGGGATGCAGGCTAATGGTGGTGTCACATTCAAATGGAATTAATACTGTAAACCTTTTTAGATGAAGTATATTTCACATTAGTTAATAAATATGTCTCTTGATAGATGCAAATATTAATGCTTCAAATGACAAGTGTGTCGTTCAAAAAGAAGAAGAAAATAATCTTTGTTGTCTAGATGTACATGTTTTAAAGGTAGACATAACAAGAATATATATAATCATATAGAAAATAGACAATACATAACCTTAATAATGAAACATGGACAACTGAGTGGTAGGGGTGGGTAGGAGAAAGGAAATAAAGATTTCATGAAGAAAGTGGTACTTGATTTGCTTGCTGAAGGAAACTCAGGATTGTAAAAAGCAAGAATCAGGAGAGAGAATACATTCTGATTATAGCTAGTGCAAAGGTACAGAGGTAAAAAATAAAGTGCTATTTCTGAGAATCAGCAAGAAGATGTATGCCAGAGTACCTGGGGGTGGCTATTCTGAACCCTAACTTATCTAACCTGATCCCCAACCCCCTATTTAAATCTCTAATAGGTTACAGCAATGTAGAATGTATAAGTTTAGGGTATCAGTGTATCCATATTTATAAGGAATTCAATAATGCAGTATTAGTGAATACTAATACAGTAAAGCAGTCAATGAATAAAATGTTGCCTAAATTACACCAATGGAAATGACTTAAAAGTGAACACATACCCCAAAACAAAACAAATCAACATTGCACAGTCTTTTATAAAGTAAAATTTCTCTAGCATCTCATATTCTGGGATTATTATTATTATTTGTAGTAGTAGTAATAACAATAACAATAATAAAAATAATAATTAAATCCTGGGCAGATGATCCTCCCAAGGACCCCTGCAAAAATGAAGCCCCAAATTAATCCCGGATAAGGCCCCACATACAATGCTGACTGTCTTGGTCCTCACTGTCTTAAGGCCAGGCAGATTACATTTCATATCAAACCCAAAGCATATGGAAGCCTTAAGGGTGATAGAGAGTGTCTAGTCTTTTATCATTCCAGTCCCAAGTGATTACATTTCCTCAGTTGTAGAGATAATCCCTTATACTTCAGTTCCCTTTAAACAAAAATTAGCTCTTAAAAAGGAACATTTATTCCAAAAAGGATAACTACAAACATATAAACTCATTCCTTAAACTGGGATACATAGTCTTCCTTCCCCTTTTCACTGCTTCAGATTCAGAGGAGGGATAGGGGAAGGGGATTAGATTCATAGTCTAGCTAAATTTCTATTGAGAACAGCCTCAGTTCCAATTCCAAAAACAATCTTGGACTTGATTTCCAGGTACCCTGACTTCTCTAGGCTTTCATGCCATTCTGACTGGTTATAATATACTGCCTAAAATCCTGCCTCTGAGGTCATCATGGTTCAAAGTCCTTGGTTGGGTGGGTTCAACAACCATCACCAATGCTGATGGCAAAAACTCACGAAAAATTAAACTAAACAGAAACAAACATTACCCATCCCATTTTTTGAAGCTGTGGTGAAAGAGAGAGAGAGAGAGAGAGAGAGAAAGAGAGAGAGAAGAAAATCCTTCCATTATAACTAGGTCAGTTCAAGGTGACCATCCTGTGGATGAATTGAATCTTCACCACTGGGACATTGGGGTGCCTGGATCATGGGAGAAAATCTAGTACTTCATGTATCAACCAGGGGACATTCTGCAAAGAGTTAATAATTAAAAGCTTGAGAGCTGAAATGATCACCAAGGAAGAGAATAAAAAGAAGGAAGTGATAAAAAGTCAGCTAAGTAGAGGAAAGAATTTGTATATACCCAAAGAGGGTACAGGTATGATATCGATTTCTTGTTCCATGTTTTGGTAGAGTCCACCTTTTCATTTGGGGTTTTCTTGGCAAAGATACTGAAGTGGTTTGCCATTTTCTTCTCAAGATCAATTTACAGATGAAGGATTGGTGAAAACAAGGTTTATTGACTTGCTTAGGGTCACACAGCCAAGTAAGTGTCTAAGACCAGATTAGAATTTATGAAAAGAAATCTTCTTGACTCCAGGTCCAGGACTCTACCTACTGAACAACTAACTAGGGAAAGATTCAGTTAAGTAGGGGGAAAACCAAGATGGGACAGGGCCATGATAATGAAGAAAGGACAACAGGGTAAAATGTGATGGAGTGGTCAAGAAAGATGTGGACTGAAAAAAAAAAGCCATTAGATACAGCAATAAAAATATAATAACCTTGAAGAGAGGAGTGTTAGTTGAGTAATAAAGGCAAAAGTCAGAATGCAAGAAGTTTCCCTAACAATTTATGACCACACAAGAAATTTTGAAATTACAAAATACAGAATGGATAATTTTGATTACAGCAAATTAAAAAGTTTTGCACAAGCAAAGCCAATACAACCAAGATTAGAAAAGAAGCAGAAAGCTGAGAAACAGTTTTTACAGTCAGGGTCTGGGCTCATTTCTAAAAGACCTCATTTTTAAAATATACGGAGAACTGAGTCAAATCATTAAGAATACAAGTCTTTGGGGGCAGCTAGGTGGTGCAGTGAATAGAACACTGGCCCTGGAGTCAGGAGGACCTGAGTTCAAATGTGGTCTCAGACACATGATACACTTTTAGCTCTGTGACTTGGGCAAGTCAATTATCCCCGATTGCCTTTCTCCCTCAAAAAAAAAAAAAAAGAATACAATTCATTGTCTAATTGCTGAATGGTCAAAGTCTATGAATAGACATTAATCAGATGAAGAAATTAAAGCTATCTATGTTCATATGGAATAATTCTCTAAATCACTATTGATTAGAGAAATGCAAATTAATACAACTCTATGGCACCACATCACAACTATCAAATTAGTTAATGTGACACACAGGAAAATAATATATGTTGGGAAAATTTGAACATTAATTCATTGTTGATGCAGTTATGAACTGATCTAATCATTCTGGAGAGCAGTTCAGAATTATAACTAAAGGGCATAGTTTGATCCAGCAGTACCACTATGAAGTCTACATCCCAAAGAAATCATAAAAATGAGTAAATGTACAAAACAATTTATATCAACAGTTTGTGGTGACCAAGTGTAAAGCCAAGTACAAGTAGTTCTCCAGAGGACTGCTGCTGTGAATAGCTTTAAGGTTCTATCACATTGTATAGTGAACTCTCTATTTATTCAGCAGTAAAATAAAGTGAAACATTCACAGAAACTGAAGTACAGCATTCACAATGATATACCCTAACAACTTATCACTAAAGTAACCACATAATTTTAAACAAAAGGTATCATTCAGAATACGAAGTACATGGGTCCCCCACCCCTAGGTCACATGATCTTAATCTCTTAGTTAGAAAATCTTCTTTCTTCTTGATTGGAGACTAGCTTCCATTCACTCGTAACTCAATCATCCTTAAGGGTACAGAGTACAAAGTTCTCCCACACCTAGATCACAGTAAATCATGCTCTTGTTAGCCAGCACTAAGTACCCAAGGAGAGGTCCTTTCATTTTGACTCAAGGCTGGTTCCTATATACCATGGTTTCTCTTTCATGGTCCCAGGTCTTGCCTGAATTCACCCAACAATCACCTGGATGCATAGTCAGGCAGCTCTCAGCTCCTTTTCCAGGTCCTCATACAGCTCCACATCCAGTTCCTGTTCCATATTGAAGCTCACAGTGATCATTCCACCTCAACTCCTTCAGTTTCTGTTTCTAGGAAAACAAAGTTTAACAAAGCCAAAACAACATTCATGCACGTTATTGGCACCATCATCAATTCATTTTCTATCTGTGAAATCAACACAGACCCACAAACATAGTCTGAAAAATCAACATAAATCATCAGTATAGACCCAGGACCTTTGAAAACATCAGGAGTTCTGAAAACAAAAAACAAGAAAATTCTCTTTCAGATTTTCTGAACTAGCAGTAAGGTCCCAGGGCTTCTGTAACAACAGCAACAGATCTGACAAAGTAACACAATTCAACAGACAAAATGTTTCTGTCTGACATGATAACAAACAGAAATCAACACAGATAGAACAGACACAGTGCTGGACACCCACAAGTATTCACCTTCTCAGTTCTGCTCAGTCCCAGCTTGTGCTCCTCCTTTTATATGGTGGTTTTACTTCCTGTCCCACCCTTCCTGTTGCATCAGTAAGTTCCTCCCACCTTCAAATCACAAGGGGCTCAAACAAGGTGCTAAATACTTAAGTAGCTGAGATGAGCTGCTATATACTTCTTTGCTTGCCATTATTTATACCAAGAATTAGAACTTGAGGGGATGCTATCAATTGGAGAATGACTTAAAAAGTTGTGGTATATGAATGTATTGGAATTCTATTGTCCTAAAAGTAATGATAAACAAGTGGATTTCAGAAAAAACCCTGGAAAGCCTTGTATGAACTGATGCTGAATGAAGTGAGCAGAAGCAGGATAGGAGAAGCAGCAACAGCAACATTGCATAATGACCAACTTTATTAGACTTTGATTTTCTGACCAATGTAATGATCTAAGACAGCAATTCTCAACCTTCCTAATGTCATGACCCTTTAATACTCATATGTGGGCATATCTGCATGTAGGTGGACCAGACTGGAGACAGATAGAGGAGCATGTTGTCTTGGTTCCTAAGACCACTGGAAATATATGTTTTCTTATGATCTTAGGCGACTCCTGTGACCCCTGTGAAATGGTCGTGCAACCCTGAAAGAAGTAGCCACACACATGTTGGGAACTGCTGATCTGAGGCATATCCAAAAGACTTATGAAGGAAAATCATATCCACACCCAGAAAAAAGAACTATGTATTCTGAATGCAAATTGAAGTATACTATTTTCTCTTTTCCTTTTTTTTATTTCTCATGGTTTTTCCCTTTTCTTCTGATTTTTCTATCAAAACATGACTGAAAATGGAGCTATGTTTAATGTGATCATACATATATAATCTATAGCAGAAGACTTGCTATTTTGGGGAGGGGGAATTGGAGGGGGGGGAGAAAATTTAGAACTCAAATTTTAATAAAAATGAATATTGAAAACTAAAAATCAATCAAGAAATAATTTTTTCTTTTTTTAAAATTTATTTATTTTCTTGTTTATACCATTCATTTCCATGAGAATTTGAGTTATAAATTTTCTCCTCATCTTTCCCCTACCCAACACCTCAAAATAGCCATCCTACTGTATAACCCCTCCCCCAATATGCTCTCTCCTATGTCCTCCCCCTTACCCCTCTGACTTTCTGGTAGGGCAGGATGGATCTCCCTACCACAGTGCCTGTGTATCTTAATTCTCAGATGGATGTAGTTAATAATAATAATAATTGTATATGTGTATATATATATATATGTATATATATATATATATATTTAACATCTGATGATAGAACTTTAAATTCTAGATTCTTTCCCTTCCTCCCTCGTCACCAACCCCCACTGGAAGGACAAGCAATTAAATACAGGCTGTATATTTGTAATTACACAGAACCCCTCCACAGTGGGCATATTGTGAGAGACTGATTATATGTCCCTCCTTCCTATCCCCCACCTTGTTCTGTTCTCTACTATGTCCCTGTCCCTGTCCCTTTACAGAAGTATGTACTTCCATTAACCCTTGCCCCAATCCTGCTGTCCCCTCCATCATCCCACCTCTCATCCCCATCCCCTCTACTCTCCTGTGTGGCAAGATACCCAGTTTAGAGTTTATGTCATTCCTTCCCTAAGCCAAGTTCAATGAGAGTAAGGATGACTCTTTCCCTTTTGCCTTCCTGTTCTTCCCCTCCATTTTAACAATTATCCTTTGCTTCTTCTGTGAGATGCTTAACCCCATTCTGTCTCTCCTTGTCTCCTCTCATTCTAATCCTCTCCCACCTCAGAATTTCACCTTTTAGAGTATTGTCCCTTGCTATTCAATTGATCGTCTGCCCTCTGTGTATTTATATATACACATACTCAGATATGTGTTTTTGTGCATATATAAATCCTCCTATATAGACATATGTGTATGTATATGTATATATACATTTGTATTCCCTTCACCTATCCTCATACTGAGAAAAGTTTCATAAGTTACAATTATCACTTTTCCATGTTGGCATATAAATAGTTCAACTTTGATAAGTTCCTTATGATTTCTTTTCCCTGTTTACCTTCCCATGCTTCTTGTGTTGGAGGGTCAAACTTTCTTTTCAGTTCTGTTTTTTTCAGTGAGAATGTTTGAAAGTCCTCCACCTCACCAAATGATCATATTTTCCCCTGGAACGTTATACTCAATTTTGCTGGGTAGGTGATTCTTGGTTTTAATCCTAGCTCCCTTGATCTCTGGAATATCATATTCCAGGCCCTTCAATCCCTTTAATGTACAATCTGCTAGATCCTGGGTTATCCTAATTGTGTTTCTACAGTATTGAAATTGTTTCTTCTTGGCAGCTTGTGATATTTTCTCGTGATCTGGGGACTCTGGAACCTGGCTATAATATTTGTAGGAGTTTTCTTTGGAGGTTCTCTTTCAAGAGGTGATTGGTGAATTCTTTCAAGTTCTATTTTGACCTCTGGTGCTAAAATATCAGGGCAATTTTCCTTCAGAATTTCTTGAAGGATGCATTCTAAGTTCTTTTTATTGATCATGGCTTTCAGTTAGTCCAATAATTTTTAAATTGTCTCTCATGGCTCTGTTTTCCAGGTCAGTGGTTTTTTCAAGGAGATATTTCACATTGCCTTCTATTTTTTCATTTGTTTGGATCTGTTTAATAGTATCTTCATTTCTTGTAAAGTAATTTGCTTCCATTTGCTCTGCTCTAATTCTGAAGGAATTATTCTCTTCAGAAAGCTTTTGAGATTCTTTTCCCATCTGGCAAATTTGGCTTTTTAAGGCATTCTTCTCCTCATTGGCTTTTTGGGCCTCTGTTGCCATTTGAGTTAATTTACTTTTTAAGGTGTTATTTTCTTCAGTCAGGTTGTTGACTTCCTTTTCATGATTTTCTTGCATCATTCTTATGCCAATTTTTCCTCCATTTCTCTCATTTGATTTTCAAAATCCTTCTTAAGCTGATCTGTGGTTTTTAGGCAGTTTTCATGTTTCTTGGAAGCTTTTGGTGTGGGAGTTCTGACTGTGTTGTCTTCCTCCTGTTCCATGCTTTGATCTTTCTTGTCCCCAAAGAAGGAATATAGAGTTTGGTTGCTGTTCTTACTTTGCTTCCTTTGCCAGCTCATGATGGCCAGTTGTAACAGCAAGCACCCTAGCATACCTAGGGCGGCTACTAGCACAGGTTCTTAGATCTGCTTTTCTAAAGGAAAGCAACTCAAAATGGGTTAACAATCTCACTTTAATCAAACATATCATTTACCTAGTTCAGGGGGAAAAGTCAGCCCCCTGAACTTCAGAGAATACAAACAGAAGTTACAAACAAACAGAAAAACA
>JAQQSV010006658.1:0-14221 GCA_028646515.1 Pseudochirops corinnae
TTTTTTTTTCATGATTTTCTTGCCTCACTCCCTCTTCTCTTCCCGATTTTTCCTCTACCTCTCTTACTTGATTTTTAAAATCTCTCTTGGCTTTTCCTTGACTTGAGGTCAATTCATGTTTTTCTTTGAGTCTTTGGATGTTGCAGCTTTAACTTTGTTGTCTTCTTCTAAGTTTGTGTTTTAATCTCTGTTACCATAGTAACTTTCTATAGTCAGGATCTTTTTCTACTGTTTGTTCATTTTCCAGCTTATTTCTTGAATTTTATCTCTACATTAAAGTGGGGCTCTGCTCCTAGAGTGGATAGTGTATTGTCCCAAGTTTGAGATTTTTTTTTTCTGCAGCTATTTTCAGGGATAATTCTGGGTACCTTCAAGTTTTTGGTAGTTCCAAGATGGTATGTACTAGTGAGAGGTGTGTCTACTAGTTTCCTGGCCTGCTCTCTTGTCTGTGAGTGACCATAAACATGCTTTTTTTTTACCCTGGAACTGTGGCCAGAGTCCCAGCTCCCCTGTGGTAGCAAACTCTTGTGCACTACTACACTTTCTTGCTTGTGGCTGAGACCCAGGACTGCAATGCAGATCCGAGCATGGACAATGAAGCCAAGTCCTCCTCCCAGTGCCAGCAAAAGTGCCTTGTAATTTCCTTCTGATCAGGTATCTGACCCCTTGCTGTCTATGGGCCTGTGGTCTCAGGGGTCTGGAAACTGCTACTACTACCACTGATTCAGTCATTCCCAAACCATTTACTAGTTTGCTGGTTTGTAGCCTGAACTGGACTGTGCTACACTCTCAACAAGGTGCAACAAACCTTTCCTTACAAGTTTTCTTAGGCTGGAAAAATATTTTACTCCAGATTTTTGTGAGTTCTGCCACACTAGAATTTGGTTTCAGACATCATTTAAAGTTTTTTGGAGTGATGTTGGGTAGAGCTCTAGAAAGCCCCTGCCTTTTCTCTTCCATCTTGGCTCCATCCACATTTCTATTTTTTGTAGACTTGCATTCAAAGGATTTTTGTGCCTCTTTTTCTAAATGATCAATTCTGGTTTTTTAGGGTTCTAATTCCTTCAATATATCTTGTTTCTCTTTCAGCAAACTATTGATTTTCTTTTCATAATTTTCTTACATCATTTTCATTCTCTTCATGTTTTTTTTTCCTTGACATCTCTTATTTCATTTTTAAAATCCTTTTTGAGCTTTTTCTGGAATTCTTTTGGGCCTTGTGTCCAATTCACAATTTTCTTTGATGCTTTACATGTAGCTGCTCTGATTTCATTGTCTTCCTCTGGGCTTGAATCTTAATCTTCCCTAATCACCCTGCAACTTTCTATGGTTGTGTTCTTTTATGCTGTTGTTGACTCATTTTCCAGACTTTCTTGATGTTTAACTTTATGTTAAATTTTGGCTCTGCCCCTGGGGTAGAAGGAACACTGTTCCAAGCATTCGGGGTTTTTTGTGCTGCTGTATTCTGAACTAGTTCTGGAGGTCTGAAAGTTTTCAGTTCTTCCAAGGTATTATTATCTAAGAGGAGGTTTTATCTCTGCTCTCTTGGCCTCTGATTTAGCCAAGGAGTCTTGATAAGTGTTCTTCTACACAAAGGAACTGCAGCCAGGGTACCTGCTCCCCTGTGACTATGAGCACTCTTATTACTTCTGTCCCCGTAAATGCAATACTTGCAAGCAAAGGTCTTCCTTACTACACTGGACCTGAGACAAGGGTCCCACTCTTCCATGAGTGACCACAAGTAGCCCTCTGTGACCACAGCTTCTGCTCCCCAGCTCCCCAAGTACCAGCATGCTACTGATCTTTCTCATCGTGGAACCATGACCCAGAAATGTGTACAGGTAAAGCAACAGGGTGCTGCGTATCCTTTTTCTGACTGTGTGTCCAACCTCACCCCACCTCCATCAAACAGAAGCTGCTGATTTACTAATGTAGTCACTCCTGAGACACTGCTGCTTACCCTTTCCTCACAGGGTCTACCACAATTCTGATGACACAGACATTTTCTGCTAACCTCCTAAGTTGTCTTAAGTTAGATAATTGTTTCACCCAGACTTTTTGTTGATTCTGCTGCTCCAGAATTCAATTGGAAATATTATTTTAAAGTTCTTTGAAGGGGGATTTGGAAGAGTTCAATAAGTTCCTATTATTCCACCATCTTGGCTCTTCCTTCCTCTCCATCTGTTTTCTTTAATGAAGTCCATCTGTGGATTCATTTTATTAGGACTTTGATTCCTTTAGCGATAAGTTTTGAACAATTTTCTTCTATTATTTCTGACTTTATGATATTCCAGTGTTTTATTTGTTTTTTGTTCTGTTCATCTAAGACATCTATTATTCCTAGGTTGTTGCTGTGCATCCTGTCTTTGAGATAAGCCTTTCCATGTACAGAGCCATGCTCCATATTCTTTTTGGAATTATTGCCCTTTCATTCCAGAATATCCTACATTTCAGTATAGTTGTATTCTATATTAGTTGTTCTCTTTCATTTCTTTGGAGAAATTCAAAACTATAGATTTAAATTTTTCTACTCTGAAAACCATAAAATCTGACATTTGTTATCTTCTAAACTTCTCTAATGCTTTTCATTCTGGAACGCTTTTTCTTTGTTCTATGCTCTTTGAGTATACCATAGGGATTTGTGTTTCATCAGGTGCTGATTGCTTTATACTTCCCTTGTAATATTTATTGAGAATTGTTTGCAACCTTTGAAATTTAATACTTAGCCTTCTTTCTAATTTTAGTGTCCTCCTGATTAGTTGATTTTGTTTTAGGTTCTCAATGCCATTTATTTCTTTTTAAAAATCTTCAGTCATTCTACCCATTTGAATTTATATTTCTCTGTCCTTCTCTTTATGAATCATCCATCTTTCCAGGTGGATAACCATGCCAATGCCAGATTTCAAAGTTGCATCAGTCTTCTCCCAAGTTGCTGAATTTGTTTTTCACCAGCCTTGGTGCCTGTCATAAGTAGTTTTCTACAGGACAAGACTGAACCCAGATATATTTCAGTCCCCTTGTGATAAGGTCGTGTGTAATCAGCCACCTACTAGTCTCCTACACAGGTCCTTCCTAGCTTTTGTTCTTTCCTTTTCTAACTGGACAGAGACAGCTTCTTCAACTCTCTTTATAAGAATGGAGGAGGATGGGATGGGTATTCTAGCTATGCTCTGAAGACTTAGGAGTCCCTTAAGAAGAAGAAATATGGACCTCACCCATCCCCATTTGGATGTACAGTCAATATCTGTTGGTTATTGCAATAAGGTAGGGAATACCAGCGGAACAGGTGCAGAGTTTCTGGAGCAAAAGAAGAATTACTGTTTGTACCTGAAATAATAAGACTTGGGTTAAATTTGTACCTTCTAACAGAGGATGGAGGTTAGTGGAGAAGGATGCCAAGTGAGCTCATTAAGAAATAGTCTTCTTCAGTGTTACTTCATAAGATTGAACAATGTTAGGGTTTTTGCTTTCTTATCCTTTTGATTCTCAATTGTTCTATCTTGAGACTATAACTAATTCTTGTTTGTTTGTTTTTGAGAGTGGAAGTGGAGAAACTTCATTTTATTCCTTAAAACAGTGGTTCTCAACTTCCTAATGCTGTGATCCTTTAATACTCATATGTGGGCGTATCTGCATATGGGCAGACTTGCCTGGGGATGGATAGAGGAGCGGTGTCTCATCTCATAAGACCATTGGAAATATGTGTTTTTCGATGGTCTTAGCCAACCCCTGTGAAAGGGTCATTCGACCCCCAAAGGGGTCACTACCGACAGGTTGAGAACTGCTGCCTTAAAACAAATTTATAGGTCAAGATGGCAGGGTAGAAGCAGGAGAAAAATGCAGCTCCCCCCCATAACCACCTCAAATACCTATAAAATATAACTTTAAAATTTTAGAGCACCAGAACCCAAAAACTTTCAGAAAAACACATCTCCCATTGAAGGAAACCAGGCAGGCAGATGGGAAGGGCTCATAGCAGAGAGCTGGAAGCCGAAAACAGCCAGGCCTGAAACCATGGCTTATCCCCAGGACAGCCAGGACTAGCCACAGCTGGAGCTTTCAGCTGTGGCTGTGGCAGCTGTGGCATCTTCCAGAATTATCAACCCATAAGAAACAAGGACAAAGTGAAAGGTCAGTGGAATTCAGCTAAATTTGGGGTAGAGAAGCAGGTCTGTCCACTGGCCCCCAGAGCAAGAAAGCAGCAGAGGTGGCCCCTGCAGCTGCCTCCACATGGCTGCTTCAAGAGCTCCCAGCCTACAGATTGCAGGGGGCCCAAGTGATCATTCAGAGGTTAAGTGCTCTTGCATTAACCTTCCTGGATTGGGATGGTGGTCTTGGGAAGTGATCCTGAGATGTGTGACCAGTGAGCCAAAGCTGCTGGGAGCTGCAGAGATGGCAGCCTCCTGATAGCTCCAGCGACTGCAACAACCCCATAAATTTGGGCCAAAGCTCTCCCCTCAGGAAGCAGAGATATACTGTGGCTCAAAAATCATGTTAATTAACTGGCAACATTAGTAGGCAAAGGAAGCAAACCAAGCTCAGCAACCCAACTTTAGATACCTTTTTTAAGGACAAAAAGGATCAAAGCATAAAACAGGAGGATGACAACACAGTCAGAACTCTCACACCAAAAGCTTCCAAGAAAAATGTAAACTGATTCCAAGCCATAGAGGATCTTAAGAAGGATTTTGAAAACCAAATAAGAGAAGTAGAAGAAAAATTGGGAAGAGAAATGAGAATGATGCAAGAAAATCATGAAAAAAGAGTTAACAACATGACTGAAGAAAATAACACCTTAAAAACAGATTAACTCAAATGGCAAAAGAAGTCCAGAAAGACAATGAGGAGAAGAATGCCTTAAAAAGTCAAATTGGCCAGATGCAAAAAGAATCTCAAAACCTCACTGAAGAGAATAATTCCTTCAGAATTAGATTGGAGCAAATGGAAGCAAATTATTATATGAGAAATCAAGATACTATTAAACAGATACAAACAATTGAAAAAATATAAGGCAATATGAAATATCTCCTTGAAAAAAAACACTGACCTGAAAAATAGATCAAGGAGAGACAATGTAAAAATTATTGGACTACCTGGAAGCCATGATCAGAAAAAGAACCTAGAAATCATCCTTGAAGAAATTCTCAAGGAAAATTGCTCTGATATTTTAGAACCAGAGGACAAAATAGCACTCAAAAGAATTCACTGATCACCTCTTGAAAAAGATCCCCAAAAGACAACTCCTAGGAATGTTATAGCCAGGTTCCAGAGTTCCTAAATCAAGGAGAAAATATTACAAGCTGCCAAGAAGAAACAATTTGAATACTGTGGAAACACAATCAGGATAACCCAGGATCTAGCATCTTCTACATTAAAGGATCAAAGGAATGGGAATATGATATTCCAGAGATCAAGGGAGCTAGGATTAAAACCGAGAATCACCTACCCAGCAAAATGGAGTATAATGTTTCAAGGGAATATCTGGCCATTCAATGAGGTGGAGGACTTTCAAGCATTCTTGCTGAAAAAATCAGAACCGAATAGAAAATTTGACAATCAAATACAAGAAGCATGAGAAAGTAAACATGGGAAAGAAATCATAAGGAACTTATCAAAGTTGAACTTTTTACATGACAACGTGGAAAAATGATAATTGTAACTTATGAAACTTTTCTCAGTATGAGGATAGGTAAAGGGAATATAAATGTATAAATATATATGTAGAGAGAGAGAGAGACAGAGATAGAGATAGAGATAGATATAGATATATGTATGTATGCATACACATATGTCTATATAGGAGGGCATATATATATATGTGTGTGTGTGTATGAATACAAATCTGAATGTGTGCATATATGTGTACATAAACAGAGGGCACAGGATCAGTTCAATAGGAAGGGATGATATTTTAAAAGTTGAAAGTGAGACTGGGAGAGCAATAACATGCGAGGAGACAGGGAGAGACAGAATGGGGTTAATCATCTCATATAGAAGAGGCAAGGGATAACTGTTACAATGGGGGGAAATAACTGGAAGGCAAAAGGGAAAGGGTCAACCTTACTCTCATTGAATTTGGCTTAGAGAAGGAATGACATACACCCTAAATTGTATATCTTGCCCTACAGGAGAGTAGTGGGAATGGGGATGAGAGGGGGAATGAAGGAGTGGAGGGTAGGGTGGGGGGGAGGATTTTTTGAAGCACATACTTCTGTAAAGGGACAGGGACAAAGTAAAGAATAGAACAAGGGGAGGGCAGGAGAGGAAGCAGGGAAATATAGTCAGTCTTTCACAATATGTCCATTGCGGAGATATTCTGTGTAACTACACATGTACAGCTTGTATTGAATTTCTTGTCTTTCCAGTGGGGTGGGTGATGATATGATTTTATATTTATATATACATATATGTATATATATGTGTGTGCATATATATGTATATATTATTATTATTATTATTATTAATAACATGCAACTGGGAATTGAGATATACTGGCACTGCGGTGGGGAGATCCATCTTGCCCTACCAGAAAGTCAGATGGGTGATGGGGGAGGACATAGAAGAGATCAGATTGGGGGAGGGGGTATACAGTGTGATCACTGTTTTGGCGTGCTGGGTAGAGGAAAGATGGGTAGAAAATTTGTAACTCAAAATCTCATGGAAATTAATGATGTAAACTAAAAATAAACAAAAGTTAATTGAAAAACTTTATAATTTATTTTTACCATTTATTTTTAAAAAATTGTTCCAAATTTTCTCTGTCTCTGCTGGTCTTCCCCTATCCATTGAGAAGGCAAGAAATGTGATCAAAATTATACATGTGAAATCATGCAAAGCATTTCCATATTAACCATGTTACAGACCAAAAAGCAAGAAAAATATAGAAAGTTTTAAAAAAGCATAATTCCATATACACTCAGACTCCATCAGTTCTCTTTCTGCAGGTGGATAGAACTTTTCATCATAAGCCCTTTGAAATTGTCTTGGATCATTGTATTAATCAGAAGAGCTAAGTAATTCGTAGTTGATCATCATACAATATTGCTGTTACTATGTATAATGTTCTCCTGATACTGCTCTTGTCACTGCTTCAGTTCATTTGTCTATCTGAGTTTTTCTGGAGCCGTCCTGATCACCAAGTCTTATAGCACAACTATATTCCATCACAATTACAACTCTCACTCTAAGCGGTTTCTGATGTCAGCTCTAAAATGACACACAAGACTATGGAAGTGCAGAAATCCTGGGTCAGGCAAGATTGTTAAATACAAAACATTTATTGATACCATGAGTAGGGTTTTTATAGAGTAATGAAACAAAAAAGGTAATTATAGGTCACTAAGTTTTCTAATATGTTTTGTTCAGTTTCAAGATGCCAGATGGTGATGTCAAGTAGGGCCTGATGATTATCAATGTCCTTGCTGATTCCAAGCCATAAGAACAGTATCTAAAAGGTATGGGTAAGCTAACACCTTCTGCCTAGCATCCCAGAAGAGGGCAGAGCTGAGGATCTCTGAATATCAGGAAGGCTCTCATTTACAGCTGCATTACAGAGGAAACCAGGACTGGACAGTACAGATTGGTCACTGGAAAACCCAGAGCTAACTTATCTAAGACCAGCCTGATTCCTGGATCAGGTGTTTTGGCTCCCTTCAAACAATCATACAACACATGCACATGCATGCATGTGTGCATACACACACACACATACATTAACTTTTTTTCTTTGATTTTTATGGGTATATATCCATTAGTGGTATTATTGCATTAAAGGGTACACATAGTTTTAAAGTCTTTTGCACATAGTTCCAATTTATTCTACAGAATGTTTTGACTAGTTCATAATTCCACCAATAGTGCATTTGTGTCCCAACTTTTCCACATCCTCTCCAACATTTGTTTTCTTTCCTATCATGTTATCCAGTCTGATAGGTTTGAGGTGGTACCTTAGAGTTGTTTTAACTTGCATTTCTCTAATCAATAGTGATTTAGAACATCCCTTTTTTCACATGAAAATAGATACCTTGTTTTATTTTCTTCTGAAAACTGCCAATTTGGCCATTTATCAATTTGGTAAAGATCTTATTTTTTTATAAATTTAGCTTAGTTCCCTGTATATGTGAGAAATGAGGACATTATAAGGAAAAAAAAAAAACTTGCTATAATTTCCCCCCAATTTTCTGCTTTCCTTCTAAGAGTGCATTGATTTTGTTTGTGCAAAACCTTTTAAATTTAATATGATCAAATTTATTGCTTTTGCATTCCATAATCTTCTCTATTTCTTGTTTGGTCATAAATTCTTCTGTTAATATAGATTCAATGGGTAAAATTCTTTATGCTACCCTAACTTGATTATGATATCACATTTTGTGTCTTAATCATACACTCATTTTGGCCTTATCTTGGAATATGTGTAAAATTTTCATCTATACCTAGTTTCTGCCAAATTGTTTTCTAGTCTCCTCAGCAATTTTTGTGAAATAGTAAGTTCGTGTTCTAAAAGCTAGGATCTATGTGCTTATTAAACACTAGATTACTATAATTTACTACTATGTATTGTGTATCTAATCTATCACCCTGATCTAGAACTCTGTTTTTTAGCCATTGTTTAGTAACTTTATTACATAATATGTAATGCATATTATAATATATAATAATACTATAATATTATAATATATAATATATATTATATATAACTATATTTAGTAACAATATTACTTCTTTAAAAGATAAGGAAACTTGGGAAAAATAACTTGACCCAAATTATATATATAATAATTAGCAGGATGAAGATTTTAAACCTAGGATCCCTCCTGTGCTCTGGAATTCAGAGTTTTCATAGGGCCTCAGTCAGCCAACAAACATATATAACAGCCACAGGGTTAGGCAATGCAAAAAAAAAAAAAAAAAGGTCAAAATCCATCCCTACTCCCAGAAATCACAGTCTAGTACGTTGTGGAGGGAAGACTACGTGTAGAACTATGTAAAAGAAACATATACATGAAAAATTTGAAATAAGTAACTGAATGAAAGTCATAGCTTTGAGGTTGGGACTTTATTTTCTGTGTCCACGTATGTATTAGGAGGTGGGGTATTAATGTTTTGACAATGGAGTTGAGATTGGCCTGTGTTCAAATCTTGTCTCTAAAATATAATATGTTTTTTATATTGAACAAGTTGCTTCCCCATTTTAAGCCATAATTGCTTTATGCCTAAGATGTTTGGGGATAATTTATTTCCTAAAATTGGTAAATTACTCCTGAAGTTTGCATTTTGTGAAAGGTCCCAGACCGGCCTAACTCCATTTCCCTCCTAGCCCTATTCCTGACTTTCTGGACTTCAAAAATCATACCCTCACGCCTAAGTTCTTTCATTTTAACCCCTCTCCTGCTCATTTCTGCCCCCTTTTGTGCATTTTCTTTCTCTATTTGTTAGAATATAAGTTCACTGAAGGCAGAGACTGTGTTGCTTTGAGCTTATTTGTGTATCCATAGTACTTAGGACAATGCTTGGTACCTATTAAGAGCTTAGTAAATGTATGTTTCTTTCCTTCCCTCTTATAGTGCTTACTTTGAAAGAGAGATTTAATGTCCTTTGCCAAAAGTAAATCAATTTAAAAGGAATGGTGTTTTTCACAAACATTTTGATTTCTAGCCTTGTTTGGGCAGGCAAATAGAGGAGTGTAACATTTCCTAAAATGGGTAAAAAAAAAGGATATAATGTGTCTCTCCCTTATTTACTCCTAAATAGTACCATCTACATTGGAATTTTTTTGTCTATTTGCAGGGGGTAAGGCAGGGCAATTGGGGTTAAGTGACTTGCCCACGGTCACACAGCTAGTAATCGTTAAGTGTCTGAGGTCAAATTTGAACTCAGATCCTCCTGATTCCAGGGCAAGTGCTCTATTCACTAGCTTCCATCTAGCTGCCCCTACTTTGGAATTTGTTTTTCACATTTTCTGTCCTTTTGGTCTACTCCATCTACTTCCCAGGCCATGGAATTTGGACAGTTTTCCCCATTGTTGGGGGGGGGGGGAAGGGACAAGCACATGATTACTATTTGAGATCTCATCCAAGATTTAGCAGAATGGTTCAGACAAATAGGAGAAATAAATTCACACTAATGAAACTCTACCTTCAGATTATGCATATCAGACTTGCTATTCCATTGTTCTATGCCACCCCAAGAAACTATTGTGCTAAGAATCTTCTGATTCTATAATGAAAACTTCTGGAGAGAATACGTTAGGTGTAAAGGCAAATAAGAGAAATTTTTTAAGATCCAAGATTGACAAGGGCCCTTATGATATTGAGCGAAAGAGTAAGATGATCAGGGGAGTGGGTATCATAATTTAAATAAGTATTGGACTAAATAGTCTTTAGAATCCTTCCCAAGTCTGAAATCCTTTAGTTTTATGTACTAAGATATAAAATTCTCAGTTGGGCATTAGGGAAAGCAGAGGTGGTGGGCAGCAAAAATTTGTGGAGGGGGAGCTTCCAGTGAGAGGCAATAAAAGGTTGTTGTGGGAATGAGGAAAGTAGAGGGCCAGTGCATTGAATTTGAACATATGTAATATATTTACATAAATTCTCCCACTCCTCAACTTCTCAGGAATAAAAAAAAAACAATGGTGATGGACAGGTCTCATTTAAACTGTGTAGAGTGCCACCTCTTCCATCAAACTGACATGAAACTAGAGGATCTGGCATGCTGTGGATTGGACTCTGTTCAACATTTTTCTATAGATAGCTTTGGAATTTCAGTACACTTCATCCAAGAAGCCAAAGTCTCTACTTTGGTACCTCTAGTAAAGCTTTCTTCTATGGACATAACATAGTTTTAGCAAAAGTTTGGTTGGAGAAATTATCCTTGAGAAATCAGACCCCCTGGACCCACCTCTTAATCCAGATGAAATACAGCTTGTTATGTGAACAATACAGAAAAATCTACTCTCTTTGCAGTGTCCAAAAGACAATATTGCTACCCTTACTATGTCATTCCATATAAGAATGCTGGAGATGCAGTTTAATGACTAACTTAAAAAACCAGAATGAGTCATCCAAACCCTGACAAGAAGTTACACACATTACAAATTCCTCAAACATTTAGCCATTCTTTCTTTCCTTCTCAGAGCCTTATTTTCAGATTATCTACTATGTAGGGTATTCCTGAAATCTTCATTCCCTATACCATCCTATTGTCAGAAAATTCAGTTCTTCCTTCCCTTTCCCATGCTTCTTCCTTTTCCCTTCCTTTTTCTCCCTTCTCCATCTTCTCTTCTCTCATTTCTCTCCCCACCTCTCCCACCCCTTCCACCTGGGATTCAAGAATTACATTCAATAGAAAGCAGATTAAGATTGTACATACTTAAGTACAAATTTTGTACTGTAGCATTTTTGTAAATTGTCAACTTAAATGTTTTTAATCTTTGAAATAAACATGTTTGATACCAAAAACTGTTTCACATCTAGTCTTTATTAACTAAATTCCTTAGAACCTGAGTTGCTTAATGTCCGATGGATCTTTGAGGCCTTAACCTTAAAACTCCCACCCTTTCTAAGAATACTAACTGAACTCTGCCACAATTGGCTCACAGGGAATGCTGATCCTAGTTTTCTGCTAAGACTCCAAACATTCTCAATGCATGAATTATACCAGAATACTGACGTCTTTCTCACCTGCTGAAGTTTTGACTGACTTCTCCTTGATAAAGAGCATTTTTAGCATTACTTCATACATTGATTAAATGCTGACTGCAAGCCCAGCATGAGCATAAACCTCTACCTACTACCAGGAGCTTGTAATTTTCATATCAGATGGATGAAAAACATTCATTCACTCGACACATTTCATGAGGGCCTATAAAACTTTAAGGCCCAAGTTTCCATGATCTCCTTAAGTTCCTTCTTTTTTCCTCTGTTGCCTAATGGGTTATTCCTCTTTACCCTTTGTCTCCCACCTGAGAAAGAAGAAAGAGTCAGATTTCCCTTTACTTCAATCTTTCCCCTTCAGATGATTAGCCTGATGGTATTTTTAGAAAAGTCTCTATCTAAATTGGATAACTTTTGCCCCTGTATCTCTGATACTTCTCATTCTCTACTATGCTGATCCCATT
This sequence comes from Pseudochirops corinnae, assembly GCA_028646515.1. Taxonomy (NCBI): domain Eukaryota; kingdom Metazoa; phylum Chordata; class Mammalia; order Diprotodontia; family Pseudocheiridae; genus Pseudochirops; species Pseudochirops corinnae. The sequence continues at coordinate 12,116 of JAQQSV010006658.1, forward strand.
CTTCCAAGACTGGGAGTAAAACTCTATGTTTCAGGCACAAAGGATCCAAAGAAAAAAATAAAATAGGAATTTAGATTCTATGAAGGAAATGATATACATACAAAATGGATATGTATAAAATAAATATATACAAAATAGGCGTGTTCTGTTGGGGGAGAGTACCAAGCAATAGGGAAGATAAGGAAATACTTCTTGTAGAAGATACTGTTTGAACTGACCTTTAAAGGAAATTAGGAATCTAAGAGACAAGAGAAATTCAAGAGTTGTCAATAAATGCAACAGGAGCAGCAAGAGAGCAGACAGAAAAGAGACTTCTATCTAAAAGTACACGAGGAAATGGATAAAGGCAGAAATTCAGTGTAGGAAACAGCGAAGAGGCAGAAAAATGACATTGTGGCCAGAATTTGGAAACACATAGCTTCCAAGTGAATCAATGTTTGTTTGTTTGTTTGTTGAGTTTTTGCTTTTTTTGGGGGGTGAGAATTCATTTCAACATGAGAGGGTACATGAAAGGGAAAGGAGGAGCAGAGGGAAATGAAGGAGTATGGAAGATTACTGGTCAAATCAAGAGTTGGCAAAGAAGAGAACAAGACCTGTATAAACTCAGAAAGTCTCTCCTATGGAAGAGTCATGGGGAGGAAAGAGTAAAGTTTGAAAAGGTAGGAAAAGAAAGGATGCTTTCTTGGTGGTGAGAGGATGATGGGATGAATGATCAATGATGATGAAGAGAGAAGGGGACATTACACAGTGTGGCTTATGGGGGTGTGGTGCTTGAAATGTCTACTCATTGTATCTATATCAGGAAGGGGGAGTTAGAACTCCTGAGTACAACTGGCTTATGGAAGGGGGGGAGGTGTAGATGGAGAGCGTGGACACACAGAAAAGATTTCCAAGATTATTTAGAGGAAAAAAAGGTAACCTAGGAAGGGTGTAAATGAGAGGTCATGTGCATAATCAGGGATGTGGTGAAAGAAGTGCACTACTATGAGACAGTGTCGTTTCTGACATCTGAAACAACTGGAATTGTTTTGACAATAAGGCACAATAGAAAAAGGAAGCAAGTCTTATGATGCAGAGACAGAAAGCACGTAGAGAGAAGAAACTATAATGGATACCTCGGAAACTTAAATTGCATGAGGAGTACATAGAAAAGAGAGAGACCAGGTAATTATAGGGGTCATGAATCATACTATGGTCATCTAGAGCAGACAGAAAGTTGGATAATGAAGAGAATGAGAAATATCAGTTTTGGAAAGGGGTGCAAAAATGAAATTAAAAAATAACTGATCTACAAGACATAGATGGCAACACAACAGTGACAGGAGACTTCAATCTCCTTCTATAAGTTTTGGATAAGTCTAACAGAAAGATAAACAAAAGAGAAAATATGGAGCTGAACAAATTTCTGGAGATGATAGAATAAAATACATCACATCTTTTAAATCAAACAGTGAAAGGATATTCGTATTTCTCAGCAATGTATTGAGCTTTTTAAAAAAAGATCATGTACTATGGCACAGAAATATTACAAACAAATGTAAAAAGGCAACACTAGCTCATATATTCTTTACAGATCATGGACATAACTTCAGAAACCACAAGCAAAAGATATAGATCCAGAGTGAGACTGAACAATTAAATGATAAATGGTTGGTGGGTTACAGAACAAATAATAGAAACAAATAATAAGCTATATTGTTAAAAGATAATAATGAAACAACATGCCCAAACTTCTGGAACAACCTAAAGCAGTATACAGAGGAAAAATCATAGCCTAAACATTATACATTAACAAAATGAAGGAGTAATGAACTTAATATGCACTTTAAAAAATTAGGAACCAACAAATTAACAAATCTAAAATAAATACAAAAGAAGAGATATTAAAAATTTTTTGAAAAAATTGAAAACAAAATAGTAATGAAAATGATAAAAATCAAAAGCTAATTCTTTGAAAAGCTAAATAAAATGGATAAAATTTTGACTAAAGTGATTTTAAAACTTCGATAAAATAGCAAATTAGCAAGGTTAAATCACAGCAAAATCATAAACAAAAAGTGTTATCAATCCATATATGCACAATTATATGGAAAAAAGAAAAAAAAA
>JAQQSV010006659.1:0-14220 GCA_028646515.1 Pseudochirops corinnae
CTGCTGATCTGTTTTTCTGTTTGTTTGTAACTTCTGTTTGTATTCTCTGAAGTTCAGGGTGCTGACTTTTCCTCCTGAACTAGGTAAATGATATGTTTGATTAAAGTAAGATTGTTAACCCATTTTGAGTTGCTTTCCTTTAGAAAAGCAGATCTAAGAACCTGTGCTAGTAGCCGCCCTAGGCATGCTAGGGTGCTTATTGTTACAAAGTGTCAGAGGAGAGATGGGGCCACATATAAGAGATACTATGAAGGTGACATCAGCAGGCCTTGGCAACAGATGGCTATGGGAGTGAATGAGATGAGAAGTCGAGGATGGCCCCTAGGGTGGGAACCTGGGTGACTGGGAGGGTGGTGGGCCCCTAGGCAACAGTAAAAAAGTTCAGAAGTGAGCAAGGTTTGAACAAAAAGATTATGAGTTTGAATATGTTGAGTTTAAGATGTCTACTGGGCTTCCAGTTTGAGATGTCAGATAGTCAGAGATGGGCGTCTAGAGGTTCTGGTTGGATCTGAAGGTCATTAGCATAGAGATTATAATTGAAGCTGTGGGAGTTGACAAAATCACCAAGCTGAATCAAATAGAGACAGAAAAGAAGAGGGCCCAGGACACCCCACCCCCTTTTATCAGACAGTGCCTAGACCAGCGGTTCTCAACCTGTGGGTTATGTTCAATTTGTAACAATGAAAATACATCCCGCATATCAGATATTTACATTACAATTCATAATAGTAGCAAAATTACATTTATGAAGCAGCAACGAAAACAGTTTTATGGTTGGGGGTCACCACAACATGAGGAACTATATTAAAGGGTCATGGCATTAGGAAGGTTGAGAACCACTGGCCTAGACAAAGGAGAAAAAAGGAGACTGAGGTAGGAGGAGAACATTGTTGCTTGTCCTTCCATCTTGAAGGCCACCAATGACATCATGAGGGTGATCTCTTGACTTGTATCACAATGGAAACTGAGGCCCCAAGAGAACAAGTGGCCTACCCAAAGTCACCTAGGTACTAAGGTAGAGCCCACATTCCAAACACATCCCAAATCCAGCATTCTTTCCACTGGCCCTCTTGTCACCCTACTCAGTCTCATGTTGTTGATGTCCCTTCAAAAGTAGCTAGGTAGATGGGATGCTGGTCTTGGGGTCAGGAGGACCTGAATTAAAATCCAGGCTCAGAAACTCAGCCGTGTGGTCCTGGGCAATTCATGGAACCTCTATCGATCTCAGTTTCCCTATTCCTAAAATGGGGGTAAGAATGGAATTTATGTCTTCAAATGGTTGTTGTAATTCAATGAGATAAGATTATCTCTATCTCTATCTATCTATCTATCTATCTATCTATCTATCATCTATCCATCTATCTATCTATCTAAAGTACCTTGTGAATCTCAAAGGGCTTTATAAATGTTTGCTATTATCATTATAGTGCCCAGAATTAGACACAGCACTCCAGATGCCATCTCATTAGGACTGAGGTACCTTCATATTGGAGATGAATTGGCTTTTTTCCCCCTGCAATCGGTTGTCCTTGTGATGCAGGGCCCACACTTTGTGAACTCCCCAGGCTGGGCTGTTGCTGAGGGTCATAGTCAAACTAATTGACCCATGAAGGGGTTGAACTTGTGACCTTGGTTATATCCAAGGGAGCTGTAGAGCTGGCATGCTAGGTGCAGTTTTAGCCAGAACGTTCCAAGTGCCTTAGGGGTAAAGTAGTGTCCAGCATGCCCGTTTTAATAGATTAGGAAATTGAAGTCCAAAGAAGGGCTGTAGAAAGGGGAGTGTGTGGCCAGCAAGAAATAAAGCCTAGCCTGAAATCCCTCATTTAGGAGGCACCGCTCAGCCCCGAACAGAGACCCACTGCCTGGATTCCCTTCCTCGTTGTCACCTCATTTCTGTGATTAATTTCAGGCCCTCCTTTTCTGTGTGTATGTATAAGAATTCTGATGAATGCTTTCCTCAGAGGTCAGTCAGTGGGTCATGCTGAAGTCCGAGCGTAATACTAATGCCTGCAGAGGGATGAAAAACAGCCATTTTCCAGGCTCCTAAAGGATGTAGCAGGGGGGAAAAAAGAGTTGTCCATTCCCCTTTTTCAGCCCTGGCACTTGAAATGCTAATGAAAAGTGTGTTGTCTTCGGGCCCTGAATGGAACTGAAAGGCTAAGGTTGGGGCTATTTGCATAATGCTCTGAATAGGGAGCCAGCCAGCAGACAGGATTACTGCTGCCAATCAGCGATCTCCGAGAAGGGGCTGACAGGGTTAGGGAAAATTAAGAGGAGGCGAGGCAGCTGACCATAAGGTGGGGGAGGGAGAGGAGAATGCTTCTAGCCTCTAATCGTTTCCTTTTTTTCCCCAAGTGAAGGTTTTGTGACCCAAAATGCTGGGCCTCAGACAAAAAGCATCCCCAGGGAAAGGCTTCTGCTAGGGTGGAGGGACTATCAAGGAGAACAAGTAGGAGATGCTGGAGCTACAGTATATCCCCAAGGCGGGGACTCCAACCTTAATGATGTGACCTTTCTTTGCTCCTCTTTCTAATTCTGTGATCACCTACCCACCCAGAGGAGTGAGGGATAGTCTGGCAATCCATTCTCAAGCACCCGCAGGTAGCTTTCCTGGCTGGATGTCAGTCATAAGATCACAGAACTTGGTGTTGAAATGGGGCATTAGGGGTCACTGAGGCAAACTCCCTCATTTTTGTAGATGGGGAAACTGAGGCATGGAAAGCAAAGCAATTCAGTAAAGTTGCACGTGTTATGAGTGACAGAGTAGGATTCAAGCCCTGCTCTTCCTACTCCCACACCAGGGCTAATTCTCTTCTACCTTGCATACATTGTTAGAGCTGAATTCAAAAAGATCTGAGTTCAAATTCAGACATTTAGGAGCTATGTGACCTCAGACCTTACTCAGCTTCAGTTTCCTCATCTGTAAGAGGAGAAGGGAAGGGGGGTGGCTAGGTGATACAGTACATAGAGCACCAGCCCTAGAGCCAGGTGGACCTGAGCTCAAATCCAGCCTCAGACACTTAATACTAGTTATGCGACCTTGGGCAAGTCATGTAACCCCAATTGCCCTGCCCTTCCCCCTCCAAAAAAAGAAGAGAAGGGAAGGGAAAAGAATAAGCTTTTATTAAGTCCCTACTGTGTGCTAGGTACTTTGTATACATATCATCTCATTTGATTCTCACAATAACCCTGGGAGGTATTATACTCATTTTACAACTGAAGAAACTGAGGCAAATAAAGCTTAAGTGACTTGCCCAAGGTCACATAGCTAGGAAGTGTCTGAGGCCGACTGAATTCAAGTCGTCCTGATTCCACTCACAGAGCTTCTCCACTGTGTTTGGTAGTAACACCTATTTCACAGGATGCTGTGAGGTTAGAATGTGATAATTGAGATATGTAAAGTGTGTTTGCAAATCTGGAAGCTCTACATAAATGCCAGGTACCATCATCACCATTGTTACTATTCCTATATAATGAAAACAATGGGTCAACTAGGCAGCCCAGTGTATAGAGCACTGACTGGCCTTGGAATCATGAAGACTCATCTCCCTGAGTTCAAATCTGGCATCAGACACTTCCTAGCTGTGTGACCTTGGGCAAGTCACTTAACCCTGTTTGCCTCAGTTTCCTCATCTGTAAAATGGGCTGGAGAAGGAAATGGCAAACCACTCCAATATCTTTGCCAAGAAAACCCCAAATGGGGTCAGGAAGAGACAGACGTGACAAAATGATTCAACAAGTACAGTATAAATAAAGTATTATTTGTTTTTATCTCCTAAGCGGACCCCCATTGATCCCCCAACTACTGTCAATTGATCTTGGTTTATGCAGAGAGGATCCTATCCTAGAGAAGAGGGCCCCCTCCCCACTATGTTTCATAGTCACATCAGTAATCATGCAGATAAACTCTATGTCATTAAACACCTCTGGTTACTTACCTTCCCAAAGCAGTTCCATAACAGGTATTGCTATGCATGGAGAAATGCCCTAGCCTTTCTGACTTTGCAGGTGACCTATAGGAAATACCCACAGGCCAGCACTAAAAAATTAATGAACGCAAAATCATGCTTTGCTTTTCCCTTCTTTAATTTTGTTTTCCTATCAGGTTAGCTCAGATGATAAATGAAATTCATTTACTTTATTTAAAAATAACAACCACCTCGTCTGTGGGCATTTTAAGGGTTTGCTATGTTAGAATAAGATAATAGATCTCCAGCTGGAAGGAACATGTTTAGAGGTCATGTGGTCCAACTGTCCTTAATTTATGAAAGAGGAAATTGAGGCCCAGAGACCCCATGGTTACACAGATGAAAAATGATAGAGCTGAAATTCAAATCAGGACCTCTGATTCAAGATCTTGCATTCTTCCTTCCTCTGATAGACTAGAACCTGTTCCTTGAGAAAAGGGACTGTTTAAATTTTTTTTTGTCTTTATATGCCTTGTGCCTAGCAAAGTGTTAGGCGTTTGGGTGCTGAAGTAAATAGCCTAAATAGTATATCTATTTATTATCTATTTGTTCTATCCATTTGTTCTATCTATCTATCTATCTATCTATCTATCTATCTATCTTTATCTATCTATCTATCTATCTATCTATCTATCTATCTATCTATCTCTGTCCTTTCTACCCTTCTCTGATCATTGATCCAACTGGAAGAGTGAGGGATAGTTTGGGTGATCCATTCTCAAGCTCTCATAGGTAGCTTTCCTGGACAGTCATAAGATCACAGGACTTGGTGTTGAAATGGGGCTTAGGGGTCACTGAGTTAAACTCCCTCATTTCTATATTTCCCTCATATCTATCTATCCATCTAACCATTGATCGAAAATCTCAGAGGGCTGCCAACCTAAATGCATAGACTTTTCCCCTCCATATATTTGGTTTTTCCCCTGTGTGGATAAAGGAAACAAGCATTTATTAAGCACTTGGTGTGTGCAAGGTACTGTGCTAAGTGCTAGGGACACAAATACAAGCAAAAACAAAAGATGGTCCCTGCCCTGAAAAAGCTTATCCTCTAAATACAGAAGATGGCCCATAAAAGGGAGCTGAAAAACAGTGGGGGTTAGGGGGATTGGAGAAGATCAAGGGCAAAAGGGAAAGCATGGTGGCAAAATGCAGAACCCAAAGCACAGTGAGGAAGGGAATGAAGCATGCCTGGGATCGTATTGCCCCACAAATGGAGGCCCCATGAACAACTCCCTAATGGGAGGAAGGGTGCCAGCATGGAGGGGGAGGTGATATCCCAGGGTGAGAAAACCCAAGGCACTGAGAGAAGTTTCAGGAGGAGAATCACAGCAAGAGGGGAGTGAAGCCTGACTGCTCTGGACCCATCTCTAAAATGGATGAAGAGGCTGATTAGTTTTAAGAGGTCCTGGTACTATCCAGATGCAAGTACGGAACTACCTATAATCATAACTTACATCTGGGTGGGACCAGTGTCACTTCTACGACACCTGTGAAAATTCTGAATGCACTCAATAATAGTGTTTTTTCTAAAAATCTAGGTTAAAATTCTGAAGAGTTGCCTTGTCAACAAGGAAACCTAGAGGGAAGAGAATTCTTACCCAAGCAGAGTGTTGTAGACCAGACCTGATTCAGGTCAGACTGGTGCTTTAGGTCTGAAATTGCAATGTGGTGGGATGCTCACAAACCGTCTAACAGTTAATGGTAGGAGGTTTATATAGACATAGTAGGGAAAGGATATTCAGCAAGGAGAGAACATTGATTGAGCTGGGGGCAGCTTCCCTGCTGCTCTGTTGCCCATTCTGATATGCTGGCCAAAAAAGCCCAAGGGAGAAACTGTTGACTCCCTGGGCAGTGAATTTTGTATTTAGGATACTAGGAAGCTACATCAGCAGCCCGAGTCTTGGTGCCTTAAACTGATTGTCTCCAGGAAGGTTTGAGTAACTTTTTTTCAGGGGGGACACATGTAACTAATCTAACCTACACAGAAGATACTGTTCCTACAACATAAGGGCTTTTATGTGATTGTATTTCTTACACCATCTTATTTGAACTAGTTATCCTCTTAGATCTCTTCCATTCCTAAATCTACCACCTTATGAACAAAGATTGCTAGTAAGTGTTCTTTCCACCACACTATACATCCTTCAACTCATCATAGCATGATAGATCTGGGAAACATCTTGAGTCTTCCTGATTTATATATCTTGCCACTGGACCCAGATGGCTCTGGAAGAGAAAGTGAGGCTGGTGACTTTGCACATCCCTCCCTCACTTAAATCCAATTCACTCACAGGTCATGGCATGATGCCATGGTTCTCTTTAAGAATGAAGGCCAAATAATGACAGCACCACAGATTTGGAGCTAGAAGAGAACTTTCAAGGTCATCTAGTCCAACCCCATCATTTTAACTAAGTCCCAAAGAGGTAGAACAACTGGCCAAAGATAGGTAATGAGTATCAAAGCTGGGAAGTGGACTCAGTCAAGCTGATTCCATATCAAAAGCTCTTTGCACTACACTGTAGTATCTCTCGTCACTGGTTTTTAGAGCTCTTTTCAGCCAGGCACCAGACTTTTCTCAGTCCTATTGGACATTACTCCCTTCTGGTACTAGACAATGTCAGCCAAACTGTCCCTCTTTCTATTCCTCACACATGATAGTACATCTACCATCTCTACACCTTTGCCCTGGCTGCCCCTCAATGCTGCCTCTCAGAATCTTCCCCTTCCTTCAAGACAGCTCAAGCATTACTTTCTACATGAAGCCTTTCTTGGTTCCTCCACCGACTAGTGTCCTCCCTCCCTAATTACCTTGTATTTCATGACTTTGTGTTTCTTCTCTACATTTTTTGATATATATTTGTTGTTTCTCACATGAGAATGGAAGCCACTCGAGAGCAGTAATTACTTTATTCTTTGGACTTGTATATCTCACACCTAGTACAGTGTCTGTCTCATAGGAGGTATTTAATAAAAGCTTATTGATGAATTGATATTTTGATTGCTTATATCAATTACAGATGTATGTCAAGCACCTACTCAAGATAAGATTACAAAGAATGGTATGACATGATCCTGGCCACCAAGATGATCAAAAGAGAGAAATAACAACAGTAAATCCGGAATCATATTGTCTCAATTGGGCCCCTACCCCTGCATGGCAATCCTGTTTGACTTTCTAATACATCACTACAATGCTGTTCCAAACCTTGACTTGCCATAGGAGTCCTATGATTTCTTCAGCATGGAGAACTCCAGGTGTAGAAACCTTTCAACCCACTGAGGCAGATAAGCAATTTGAGGAACAAATGACAGTTAAGCAGATCCATTTTCAAGGCTGTTGTACAACTTTTCAATCTTACTGAATTTGGTGATTCTTCAAAGGGCAAATTCTTTCAGATTAATTACAGTTAATTAAAGGATAATGGACAACTTAAACTGTTATTCCTCAAAACTTTGTTCTAGTCACAGCCTTCCTCTATCCTCTCCTTTAGGAGCTAAGTGTCTGTGAGCAACATAGTAATGGAGAATTTTACTTAGATATTTTGAGACATCACATGGTTTACCCTTTCTATAATTCTCCTCAGTCCCCTTCACTGAACAGAGGTAATGGAGAAGAAAGAATGTTTCATTTGGAGTTAACTCTCCTTGCTTAGTCAGTAAATATTAAGTACCTGCTATGTGCCAGGAAATATACTAGCTGATGGGGACATGAAGAAAGGAAAAAGACAGGCCTGACCTCAAGGAGCTTATGGTCTAATTAAAGGAGAGAATATGCAAACAACTATGTACAAATTAGCTTTGTACAGAATAAGTGGGTTTGAATCCCAACACTCTCATTTACTACGTGTTTCCTATATGTGTGACCCTGGGTAAGTCACTTAATCTCTTCTGGGTTTTGCACTCTCATCTATACAATAAAGGGTTTGAACCCAATGGTCTCTATGATGTCATCCAACTCTAAATCTTTGATCCTACAACCTTTTACAACCCCACCATCCCTCTCACCATGACACAGTATTTTTAGATCCTCTCCTTGTCACCTTATTTTCACCTCCAACTCCCCACAACAACCACCAGTCCTGAAGGGTTATTTGAAACTTTTGTTGCTTTTCCTGAGCATCTGGCACATCCCATAATTTTTTCAGGGGAAGGTTGCCTGGGAGATAACTAGAGTGAGTCAATGGGCAGTGTTGTTCACCCCCATCCTTTGTATACACATTAGTGACTTGTGGTTGGGCAAGTGTATCTATATTGCATCCTTTTAGAGGACCGTATTTACATGAGATCAGACCCATCCTGTCAGTCTGGTTCCCCCACAGCCATCCTCCCTGGGGAAGCATTAGTTTGACACATAATAAGCACTCTCAATAAATTTTTTTACTCATTCATTTCTATCCCCAGAACTTTGACAAGGATCTGGCATATAGTAGGTGCTTAATAAATTACTTTGATTGATACCCTAAAGCTCTCTTGATTAGCCATACCCTAAGAAGAAATTCATACAGGCAGTGAGCATCTCTGAATACAGACACACACACACACACACACACACACACACACACATACACACCTGAAATCCACTGTGTTTTAGAATTGGGGTGGGGGTGCTTAAAATCAGCTAATACAATTAGTTCATTTTCCAGATGAGGAAACTGAAGCAGAGAAAAGGTAAATGATTTGCTCAAGTCATATAGTCAGGTAGTCGAGTGAGCCAACCCAGGAATTAATCTAGGTTTCCTAACTCCTAGTCTTGTGTTCTTTCCACAAAGGTGCTGGAAAGTACAAATTATTTCATTTTTTTGTCTGTCTCCTCAACACCTAATACAGTGCCTGGTATATAGTAGGCACATAATTGAGATTGATAATGACAATTAATAATAATAATATTTACATAGGATATAAAATTTTGAAACATTTTGGATATATTATCTCATTTGATTTGTACAACCCTATGAAGTGGGTACTATTTTTATCCCCATTTCACAGATGATGAAACTAACAGAGGTTAAGTGACTTGCCCAGGGTCACATAGCTAGTAAATGTCTGAGGTGGGATTCAAACTCAAGTCCTCCTCACTCTGTCTGGTGCCACCATGTTCCTGTGAGACCCTCAAGCTATTTCATGTTTATCTTTCTACCTCCCATACCTAGTAAAAGTGTCTTCCTTGCACAGAGTAGGTGCTTTAATTTTTAAAAAAAAATTGGCTTGCCCATTGTCACACATGCAGTTAGTGTGAGAGGCAGGCTTCAACCTCAAGCTTTCTAACTCCAAATCCAGTGCTCTTTGCCTTGGATCACACTACCCTTTTTCAGAAATCTAACCACAATAACTTCCCATCTTACGGAAATCAAAACTAGTATCTCCCAGTTCAGTTTCCTTATCTATTAAACTAAAGGTCCAAGCAGATGACTCTAAATCCAGGCAGGATTCTTTCCTCTGTGCCACCACAGATTTATAGTGGGAAGGCACCTCAGAGATCATCAGCTATAAAATAAAGGAGTTTGACTGGGTGACCTGAAAATTCCTGTTCCTCTCTCAATTTGCGATTGTGTGATTACAGAAATAAAAACAAATTTACAGACCACAGAGTTTAAGAATTGGAAGGCACTTCAGTGGCCATTTCGTCCTCTAATCCATACATGAAAGAGATTATGTTGATGGAGGTATTTAATAGTTGATGATAGAGCCTTTCTTAGAGGTGGAGTGGGGCCTGTACTTCTTGGGGGTATCCCCTTCTACACTGGGTAGCTTTGTCCCCTAAAAAGTTCTTCCTTAAATCAAGCCTCAATTTACTCCCTCCCTTGGTGACTCCCTCCCCCCTCCAGCCAAGTCCAGTCTCTCTTCCATGTGATGGCCCTTCTAATAATCAAGGATGGGTATTAAGTCACCCATAAGGCTTTTTTTTTTCTCCAGACCAACCAGTCTCAGTCCCTTCACCCAATTTTCATATGTCATGGACTTAAGGCTGTTCACCATCCTTGTTGCACTCCTCTGTCCTCCAAATTCATCAATAGCCTTCCCACAATAAGGTGCTTGGAACTGAACAGAGCCATGATCAGACCTAGTAGACCAAGGTACAGCATGACTATCCCCTGCTTGCTCCTAGGGGATAAGACTTTTATCTGACTAATACATTCTGGCATGTGCATCCTGGTTCAAATTCAATTTAATTCAGCAAGGATTTATTAAGCTCTGTCTATGGGCCAGGCACTGTCCTAGGTACTGATGATACAAAGATAAGAGTCAAAACAGTTCTTGCCTTCAACAAGTTTATATTTTACTAGAGAGGAGCCATGTATGAATATATAATATAATTAATATTATGATATAATGTAATGTAATGTAATATATGATATGACATATGGCATATGATATGGCATAACAACATAACATACTACTTATATGACATATATGTTATCATAATATTATATATTCTAATTATATGCTATGTGTATATATGCATGTACTTTACACATATTTTACCAGAGGGATCTATTGTTCATATATGTATATGTATGTGTTGTATATGAACATACACACATATATGCATGTTTATAAATACACATGCACATACATACATATTTGTGTATACATATATTTATACATGTACACATACAGATTTCTTACTCAAACATGTGATTTCATTTGTAAAGGGAATCTTGGTTTAGAAACTCTCTCCTACCAAAATTTGTACTTAGAGATGAAGCCAACTTGTCCAAGGTCACATAGTATGTTTCTAACATGAGATTTGAACCCAGATCTTCTTCATACAGAGCTCATCTCTCTACCCACTATACCCTGTCTAGCAGGGCTAGACAGGAAGAGCACTAACCATTTGGAGGATTTACAAAAGGTCTCATGTGGGAGATAACTCTTGTACTAAGCCTCGACAAGCACTAAGGATCCTAATAGATAGGGATGAGGAGGAAGAGCCAGGCATGGGAAGCAGCCTTGACAAAAGAACAAAGGTAGAAGACGGTTTTTTTTTCCCCAAATAGAGAATAGCATACCCCTCAGTTGAGCCAGTTAAAACAATCTTATCTTTCAAAACTTTGGAATGATTTTCTAACATGGCATGCTTCTATTAGTTCATAGTTCGTCTTAATGAATAATAGTACCTCACATTTGTCTAGTGCTTTGAGGTTTTCAAAGTAATTCTCCCCTTGGGCCTCTGATCATTGCTGAAATCTCTCCTCTTTAGTCTGGAAGATCAATAGTAAGACAATTGATTCCATTTACCTGATCAAGGCCAGTAGGCCAGTGACACAGTGTACAGGCCATGTGCATGAAGGGCTGGTAACTTCCGTCGATTCAGTGCCCTATCAGATAATCGTTGCCCTCAGGGAACAGTCCAAGGATGTCCTTTCTGTATGCTCCATGCTGTAAAAATCCCCTTCCAGGAGGATGTCAATAGATGGTTTCTGTCTTCTGTCAGTGCCCCACAATCCCTCTGACAAACAGAGTTGAAACAAATTTAACCCTGACTGTACCACTGCATTTCCAAAGCAGAGAGAGAGAGAGAGAGAGAGAGAGAGAGAGAGAGAGAGTGAGAGAGAGAGAGAGAGAGAGAAAGAGAGAGAGGGAGAGAGAGAGAGAGAGAGACACTCCCATAGCCCACTGAGTGGACCCCTGTTATAAGTTTATGGGAGAATATGGCTGAGAGTACCACAGGCTGAGTCTCAATCTGCATCATAGGAGAAAACATGAGTTTTCATGAGCAGGGAGTCACATTTTCCCCCTTTCTTCATATCCTCCACTTAGCATAATCCTAGCCCATAGATAGAGCTTATTAAATTCTTATTCTCTCTGTCTCTGTCTCTGTCCCTCTCTGCTTCCATACAAACCCATATATTTACATATATGTAAGGATTCTGGAGAGATGGTGGAATAAAGCAGGAAATTTCCTGTTTCTCCTAAATTCCCCCCAAAACAATTTAAAATAATGCCTCAAAGTGAACTTTGAGAGAAATAAGCAGTTGTCCACCTAAGACAACTTGGGAGAATGTTTTGATAGACCTGACCTCCAGGAATGGTGGTTTGCCCTGGTTGAAGTGCAGATTCCTCTGTGCAGATTCTGCTGAATCAACGGACAACAAACCCTGGGGGAAACTTTGTCTGAGGCAGTTTTAGCTTCAGAAACTTTCACCCCACAGACAGTGTGGGGGCCAGACAGCTGCTGATCAAGAAAAGTTTGCAGGGCCTTCACTGGGGCTGGAGCTGGGTCCCACATGTGCTGACCAGATGTAGTTCCAGGCTATGTGAACACATGATTGTGAGTACAGTTGTAGAGGGGCAACAGAAGAAGAACAGAGTCCCTGCTTTGGTTCCAGTGCAGAGGAGTGAACTGAAACTTTCAGCCAGGAGAGGGATCACAGGGAGTGGAAGCAATAGTGGCAGCATTGCTGGGGGCCCTGGTCATGGCTCAGGGGCAGAGAAGAAAACTTGAGGTTAGGCTCCCAGATAAAGCTCAGGAAACCATAGCAGAAAAATCCTGAAGCCTGATACATTATCTCCCACACCTCAAGACTAGAGCCCAACTCTAACACAAAGTTAACAAACAAGAAATAAACCACTTAAAAGCGAAATAAACCACTTAAAAGAAAAGAGAAAGAGCCTGACCATTGATAGCTACTATGGTTCAAACTCAGGAGAAGATAGTGAAGTTAAAACAGCTACTTCTGCTTCAAAGAAAAAGGTTAAATACTCACAAGCTCAAAAACAGTTCTTGGAAGAGCTTAAAAAGGTTTTTTAAATCAAATAAAAGAGGCAGAGGAAAAATTAGGAAAAAATAAGAGTAATGCAAGAAAATCAAGAAAATTATAAAAATAAAGTCAGCCAATTTGGAAAGAGATCCAAAAACTTATTGAAGAAAATTAGTCCTCAAAAATTAGAAGTGGGCAAGGGGAAGTTAATAACTTCATAAGACACCAAGAAATAAAAATCAAAAGAATGCAAAAAATAGAAGAGAATATAAAACATTTCATTAGAGAAGCAACTGACCTGGACTATAGGTTTGAGAAGAGACAATATAAGGATTATTGGACTACATAAAAGTTGTGATAAAAAAAAATAGTAGGCACACTGCATTTCAAGAAATTGTTAAGGAAAATTACCCTGAAGTTTTAGAACTAGAAGGTAAAACAGAAATTGAAAAATTTGACTGATCACTACCTGAAAGAGATCCCAAGATGAAAACTCACAGGAACATCATAGCTAAGTCAAGGAGAAAATATTATAAGCAACTAGAAGGGGGAAAAAAACTTAAATACTGTGGCGCTTCAGTCAGGAAAACACAAGATTTAGCAGCTTCAATGTTAAAAGACTGAAAGGCATGGAACATCATATTCCCAAGAGCAAAGGAGCTTGGTTTGCAACCAAGAATAAATTACTCATCAAAGCTGAGTGTAATCCTACATGAAAAAAATGGATATTTAATGAACTAAAGGACTTTCAGGTATTTGTGAAGAAAAGACCAGAACTGAATGGAAAATTTGACCTACTAGATTCAGAAGATACATAACAAGGTAAACACTAAAGACCAGTTATGAGGGATTTAATAAAGTCAAAATATTTATGTCTTACATGAGAAAACATTATCTGTAACTCTTAAGAATGTTAGCACTGGAGCAGCTAGGTGGTAGAGTGAATAGAGCACCAATCCTGGAGTCCGGAGGACCTGAGTTCAAATCTGACCTCAGACATTTCACACACACACACACACACACACACACACACACACACACCAGCCATGTGACCTTGGGCAAGTCACTTAACCCCAGCTGCTCTGCCTTCCCCCTCCAAAAAGCAAAGAAAAAAAAAAAGACTGTTAGCATTACTTGGCTAGTTTAAAAGAGTATACATAGACAGAAGGCTTGAGGTTAAGTTGAGTATGATGGGATGATCCTAAAAAATAAAATTGGGTAGGGAGAGGTAAAATGGAGCAAATTATCTCATACAAACAAGACATGAATGGAAGAACCATTACAGTGGAGGCAGGAGGGGGTGGAGGGCTAGTAGTGCTAGAAATTTATTCTCATCAGAACTGGGTTAAAGTAGGAAAAATATTTGCATCTAGAAAGATATAAAAGTTGTAACTGACAAAAACCAGGAGGGTAAGTGGCTAGGATAAGGGAGAGACTCTTAAAAGAGTGTACAGATTAAGAAACAGGAGGATTAAGGGAAAAGATAAGGGAGGATTTCTCAGAAGGGGGTGAAGAGTAAGAAGAAAAATTTTTTAAACTATTTACATAT
>JAQQSV010006660.1:0-14220 GCA_028646515.1 Pseudochirops corinnae
CACTTTCTCATTCCTTAAGACTGAGCACTAAACATCAGTACCTCAGGTCCCACATCTTTTAAAGCAAGATGATTGTGCTCTCCCTAACTTGTAGGAGTGAAGCATGATGTGTACATCCAGCGGCAAGCACAAATTATGCTTATTATAAAACAGTTAGGAGGATTCATCAAATGAAACTTCCAATAATTCCTTTGCATCTATGACTATTTTTTTTATCCCAAGAGAATTGTGGCCACCACAAACTCAGTTAAAACAGCAAGAAATTACATTTCACAAAAGTTTGGGCATTTGTCCCCAAGATGAAGAAATGCTGCATTGACACAATTGATTAAAATCCTTATTTGACCTTTGGTAGAAAACATTCTAGCTCAGTACATTGAGCAGTCAAGACACAAGAAAGAATGAAAATATAAAGGCAATAAAAGGAGGGAAAAGATGTAGCCCATATTCCATTCATCACTAGATTCGAGCAAGTTAGAAAATGTTCAGATCAAAATGGGGGTATTTGCAAAGCATTTTATGTTATCTGGTTTGTCTTGCTTTCTGAGTTTCAAATGAGGAATTTGTAAAGTTACTCTACTAATAAGAAGCAAGCAAAAGAAAACTCTAAATCAGGAAAACTTTTTTGTTAAAATTTATTTAATATATTTATAATGAAGTTACATTTAAGTCCCTAACATTTGTTCCCCTTAGAATTTCTTTCTTTTTACCCCACTACTTAGCATGGTGCCTTGTATATAGTAAGTAACTTAGAATAGTTTGGAAAATGAATTCCCCACAATACTCATAGCTGCAGAATACAAATCTTTAATATAGAAATCTTAGGGCTACTGCTTGAAAATTGCTTCCATCATTATATTACACTCTCTTTCTCATATACTTCATGTAGTTATAAACTTGACTGGGCCTCAGTAATCCTAAGACGCCATGGTTATATTCATCTCTACATTGCCCTGGGCTAATATTTCTCTCTTTGTGGTCACAAACACAAGAAGCAGCCATTCATTCTCTTCACCTTCCAGCCATTTCCTCATGACACAAACATCCTATGTTGCAGGTATATAGTCTCATGGGAAATGAAGTCCTGAAAACTTTTCCAAAGAGTTATTATGCTCTGGACTCAGGCATTCAGAACAACATAGTTCATAATTGAATGTACCTGTTCCAGAGGAAATAAGACCAAAATAAAGTATCTCAAAAGGCAGCTACTATTGGAAATATCTTAAAAAGCTGCCTTTCTTATTCCAAGACTCCTCATTTATTATGATTCTTTGACTTTGTTCACTTTAGGCTTCCCCATGTTTATGTTAATTCTGTGCTGAGTATAGAACTTTAAAAGAGATAGGAAAACATTTGATTGGCTATTGATTCCAGTGGTAAGTAGTTAATAAGGAGGCTGATTCTCTTTTGAAACATTGTACATAAAATTATATCCAATAAACCTAAAATAAGAGAATTAATCAGAATATTTTGGCATCCGATTCCCTTAATTCTGAATTTTCCAGACTGAGAGGTAACTGCCATCCACAATCCAGGAAAGCAATAGGGATTCACGAAGTAGTGTTAAATACTTTTGCAGTTCTTATGCAAATGCATCCCTTTTCTCAATTAAAATTAAATTCAAATAAAAGTTTTAAAAAAGCAGAACTAACAGATTTAAAGGCAAAGTATCTAAACTTATACAACCTTGGTGTGGCGGTTAATGGTGCCATAGTATATTATATTTCTGGGGGTAATTCGTTTTGTTAAATACAATATAATAAGCTGTTTGCCACAAAAGTTAAATAACTTGAGAACAATTATTGATCATCATTTTAAATGATCAGAAATTAAATTTAATCATATATTTTACATGGCCTCTACAATAATAAATCAGTTTCATAGATTGTTATATGAAAAGTTAGTAAGTTGCAATACATTTTTTCTATATAACAGAGACCATGTTCTTATAAAAATTTGGAAACTACTGTCTTAGTCTAGGGAATACAATTCAGAAGTTAAGTTGGTGTTTAAGTCATTGGGATTAGTAGAGCATAAAGCTTCTAAAAATCTATGGGGAGTGGTTAACAGTACCACACTGCCTTGCCAAAAGGTACTTATTGCCTTGCCACAATAGTACAAAATATGACTTTCTCTTCCTTTTTCGCTATTCATAGAGTGCTCAGGCCTAAGTCCTTATTTGTTCTTTAGTTCTGTCTTTGGTTTGCTTCCACTTTTTTTTTTTTGTTTGCCTTTCCAGAGTACTTGTTTCTATTGGTTATTTCTATACTATATTACTTCCATCTCCTTTTTTCAGTAAACATGCAGGAAAGCCTAATGTGGGCAGAACACTGAGATGGGCCCTGAGGGAGATCTAAGTTTTAAAGATACAGTCATTGTTCTCATAGAGCAGTAAGATAGTTTACATAGAAAGGTATTATAACAATGAAAATAGATATCAGTAGTAGAAAGATAGACAAGAAGTGTTATATGTGAGATCCAAGGAAAAAATTATCACATTAATAGAATCAATGAAAGTAAGATAAGGAGAGCAACCATTAACTGGGGAAAACATCTTTCCATCAAATCTCTCTAATAAAGGTCTGATATCAAAGATAATTATGGAATTAACAGACATAAGATCAAGAACAATTTCCAAACAAGTAAGTGGTCCAAAGATATGAACAAAAATCCTCAAAAGGATAATAAACTACTAACAACCACACTACTATAAATCACAAAAAAAAAAAAGAAAGAAATGGAAATCCAAAAGAACAATGGGATTTCACTTGACACTCAGCAAATTGGCAAAGATGATAAAATATGGTGGAAAGAGTCAAGTGTTAGAAGAAAAACACCCTGGTGAATTGTTGGGAGATTGTGAATTGGCCTAAATTAGAAAGCAATGTGAAATTATGCTTTAAAATGTCAATCAGTCAATAAACATTCAATTACGCACTTACTATGTGCCTAGTGCCATGCTGAGGATATGAAGAACGACCAAAGACAGTTCTTGTCTTCATGGACTTCACAATTTAATGGAGAAGATAAAACGTAAAAAATATATGTGAATAAGCTATATGCACAATAAATAGAAAATAATCTGGAGAAAGAAGGAAATAGAATTGAGTGAAGTTGGGAATGGCTTCCTGTAGAAGATGGGATTTTAGCTAAGACTTGAAGAAAGTCAGCAAAGGCAGGAGGTAGAAATGAAGGAGGATATTCCAAGCAAAGGAGGGGCAGCCAGAGAAAATACTCAGAGCTCAAACAGGATTTTGTATTTGATCTTAGAGGTTAAAGGGATCCACTGGGTCAGGAGCCAGTGAGTAGGGAGGTGACATGTATTTTAAGAAAATCACTTTGGTGGCTTAATGGAGGATGGATTAGAGTGGGGAGAGATGAAGCAGTCAGAGCTACCAACAGGTTATTGCAATAACCTAAGCATGAGATAATGGGTACCTACACTAGGAGTTTGGCACTATCAGAGAAGAGAAGGGAGCATATTCAAGAGATGCTACAAAGGTAAAATTGACAGGCCTTGGAAACAGATTGGAGACTGGCATGATTGTGATTCCCTTGACAGTAATAAAAACATTTAGATGGGGGGAAGGTTTAGAGGGCAAGATAATGAGTTCAGTTTTGGACATATTGAATAGTTCAAGATATCTATTGGATATTCAGACTGGGGGTCAGAAAAGTTGGCACTTCTAAGTTAATACTTAGAAGTTAGTCTCTAAAACTAAAGACTAAAGAAATTAGAGAATGATCAGCATAGCAATAATAACTAAATTCATAGGAACTGATTGATTGCCAAGTAAAAAGGTGTAGAGGGAGAAAAGTAAAGGATTCAAGATGGAAGTCTGTGAAACACCTACAATTAGAGGGCATGATCTGGATGAGGATCCAACAAAGGATTCTGAGGAGTGATCTGATAGTAAAAAGAGAATCAGGAGAGAGTATTGTCCTGAGAACTTAGAGAAAGATCTATCAAGAAGAGGATAACAATGTCTTACAGAGAGGAAAAGAATGAGGGCTGAGAAAAGACCATTGGATTTGGCCATTAAAAGATCATTGGTAACTTCGAATAGAGCAGTATCAATGGAATGAAGAGGCTGGGAGCCAAATGGGCAAGAGATTAAGAAAAGATTGAGAGCAGAAATGAAGGCACCTATTGTAAATGCTTTTTCAAGGAGTTTATCCACAAAAGATAGGAGAGGTATAAAATGATAGTTAGAAATAAAGAATCACAAGAAGTGTTTCTGAAGGATGAAATGAGAATTATGATTTAAAATGTGACTAAAATTTTTCATATCATTTGACCCAAAGATCACTGCTCAGCACATACCCATAAAGAATTCAAAGACAGAAAGGAGTCACATACACAAAATATTCATAGCAGCTCTTTTTGTTGAAACAAAATACTAGATACAAAGTAGATGTCCATCTCATGGAATGACAGTGATATTTTAATATGCAATAAGAAATGACAAATATGAAGAATTGCATCAATCATGAAAGGCATGAGAGTCATGCACAGTGAATAAAGACCTAGGTCAGGAAGACCTAGGTAGAAGTTTTGTCTTTTATGCATACTTGTGACCCTGGATAAGTCACTTAACCTCTCAAACCCTGAAGCAAATCTCTGATACTACAAGATGGAAGAAAGATGCTAATCTGCCTCAGTGAAGGGCATTTTCTTATTGGCAGTTGCCAATGCCATTGAAATCAGAGATCTAGTTTAAAAAAAAATACTTCAACTGATGTAGAGAGAAGTAAGCAGAGCCAGTAAAACAGCACATACAAGTACCATGTAAGTGGGGAAAAAAATAAATAAAAAGAAAAGTAACTGAACATTGTTGAAATAACCAAATTTGGCTCCAGTAAAAACTTGAGAAAAATATACCTTGGAGAGAATTGATGGAATCCTAATAAAGCTGCCCCCAGACTCAATACAGCCACTGACCCTAGTGAGCACTCTCATCACTTCACATATTTGAACAGGTGTCCTCGTACTCAACCACAATCACATCATCCATCTCGCCCAAGACAGGACCACAACACCTAACTATCCATCTTGACCAGACAGGACCACAAGACCTAACCAATCTAAAAGCAGTTCTACCAGGATGTTTGACCACTGAGCCATAGAAGGGATCCCTCCACTATTACCTAATCCCTTGACAAATCCTTCCTGCCTTTTTAATATCCATAATTTCTGTGGTATAATCAACATCATTACATTATAAAATTGCCTATCTTGCCTTACTAACTTGCTGGTTCCTCTTGGAATTCAGTTTGTTGGAGGCTTCATTTCAATAAATACCTAACCTTGCATCAGAGGTAGTTTCACTCTGAATTCTTTGAGACAGTGTCACCACAACAAACCATGAAACTGCAACAGGACAACCTCTTCTAGAAAGTGGGAACTGAGCTGAGTTTTGAAGGAAGTCAGGAAGTATTAGAAGTAAGGAAGGAGAGCATTGCAGGCATGACAGACGGACACTGAAAAGGCAGAGTTTAAGGAGAGTCATTTTATGTCAGGAGAAACACCAAGTGTCTTTTGTCAGGAATAGAAAGAAGGACGGTGCTGCCAGATTGTAAAGTGGGTGGAAGAGAATAAACCTGGAAAGGCAGGAGGGGGTCAGTTTGTGAGAGGCTTAAAAAGCCCAACAGAAGACTTCCTATTTCATTCTGGAAATAATAGGGAGATAAAAGAGTTTATTGAATGGGTGTGTATTTGTGTGTGTGTATGTGTGTGTGTGTGTGTGTGTGTGTGTGTGTGTGTATGTGTCTATAAGGGGGCAATCTCATGGTCAAACCTTCATTTTAGGAAGATCATTTTGGCAACAGAGTGAGTGAAGACTTTCCTCACCCTCCCCTCTTTCCCCTTCCCTAATGCCTCCCTAAATATCTTGTAATTATTTTCACATATTCTCTTCGTATTTCTTCTGTATATGCTTTTGTACATATTTATCTGCTTTTGTAGATAATGACAGATGACAGAGAGACAAACTGGAGATGGAGACAGAGAGAGATACAGAGACAGAGAGACAGAGAGTGACAGAGAGACAGAGAGACAGAGACAGACAGAGACAGACAAAGAGCAGAGAGAGAGAGAGAAAGAGAGAGAGAGAGAGATGTCCCTACATGTAATATGTGTAATAGATGTGTGTTAAGGGCAGTCTTTCAGTTTTTAAATCCTCTCTCACTCAAATGTAAATTGGAACAGGAAGTAGGTATATAAGAGAAACAAAGGGTATACTGGTAGAGAATCTACCATATCAGTTACACACGTGTCCAATGTTCCAGGTCCTGGTTGACACATAGTGTCTTCTATTATGTCTAGGGTCTTGAATTACTTTAGGTTTTTAATATCTCTCTTTGTTTACACTCTTACCTATAAAACAACTTTGAGCTAGTAAAAATACTAAAAAATAGTGACGCTAAGCTGTTTGTGATTCTGTGGTAACTACTGTCTCAGCATGATATGCTGAGGCTGGAGATAGCTTTCGCTTTTCCCTAACTGCCCATTATCCTAAATCTCCAACAGCATGATGAACATTAAATATGCAGTAAGGATTAGCTTATGCTATTCTGTTTATATAACAGAGGGATTAGGTGTAGAGATAAAAATAATGGACTACAAAGAGGAGAGAGTCTGGGAATATCTGCAGTCAGTTCTGAGTATCTCCATCTGCAACTAGTCAGTAGCTGGGCTAAACTCCTTCCTCTCTTGGTGAAAAGTTGAAATAAAGCTCCAGAAGGATAGACTGACTAATGGTAGTTTTTTCCTTTGGTACTAGTGTTACCTCATCAGCATGGTCTCCACTCAACTAAGGCTCTCTCCAGATAGGGATGCTGAAGAGAAAGAATGTTTGGATCTAGCAGTAACAGACCATATAGTTTCAAGGTAGAGGATAGATCAGGGGCAGGGAATCTGTAGCCTTGAGGCCACATGTGACCTTCTAGGTCCTTGGGTGTGGTCTTTTGACTGAGTCCAAGTTTCACCCAACAAATCCTTTTATTAAGGGATTTTGTTCTGTGAAGTTGGGATTCAGTCAAGGGGCAGAGCTTGAGGACCTAGAGGGCCCCATGTGGCCTCAAGGGCTGAGGTTCCCCACCCCATAAACTTTTAAACTCCACTCTCTCAACCCAGCTTCTCTCCTTTTTCTTTTTTTTTTAATCAGAGAAATCTCATCAAAGCATCCCCAGATGCCAGTTCCACTATATACTGGTGGATTTTATGGAAGTATCTTCCATGTCCATGGCAATGTGGATGCAAGGTTAGGCATATATGTACTTGTATTCCCTGCCTTGCCCTTAGAATGTAAGCTTCTTGAGAATGGGAATTGTTTTATTCTTTGTATACTCTCAGTCTTCACCTGGCACACAGTAGGTGCTTAATAAATGCTCATTAAGTGGGTCTAAAATTTTCTCACAATTATCTAACTATAATCTATAGATCTATATCCATTTCTATTTATCTATATCCATATTTACATTGATCTAGTTTACTGATAAATACACACCTCCCCATTTTAATTTTTATATTTCTAAATTTTTTTACATTTTTTTTTTGCTTTTTTTTTTGGAGGGGGGAGGGCAGGGCAATTGGGATTAAGTGACTTGCCCAAGGTCACACGACTAGTAAGTGTTAAGTGTCTGAGGCCGAATTTGAACTCAGGTCCTCCTGACTCCAGGGCCAGTGTGTCACTTAGACACCCCTAATTGTTATATTTCACCTTACCATAACTTCTAACAAACTCCTGAATGAACCCTCTTACAAAGTATCCTTTCCAAAAACAGTTTAGGCAAATAGCCTAATTTAAGAGATTAAAATAGATTTTAAATGTCACTTCATACTTTTCTTAGTTTACTTATTATTAAGAGGATGTTTTAATTTTTAAAATTTTGTATGAACATTAGCTTTCGCACTTAGCCTCAGTTTTAAGGATTTCATTATTGAAATTGTTGTCATTATTGTCATTATTCATGTCATTGTACATGATATTCTTTTGGCTGTTTTCTTCACTTTGCATTGTTTCATACAAGTCTTTCCCTGAATGATTCATATTCTTCATTCCCAGGGATTTAATAATATGCCACTCTATTAATATACCATAGATTGAAAAAAAAAAGAAAAACAAAATGCTCTTTACAAATATGCATACTGAAGGCAAAACAAATTCACATATTGATCATATCCAAAAATGTATATATCACATTGCATACTTACGCCCCCCAACTCTGGGTCAGGAAGTGAGCAGTGTGCTTCATGATCAGCACTCAGGAAACCCGGTTGGCCATTTCTTCGATCAGAGCTTTTAAATCTTTCCAAGATATTTATCTTCAGTGTTTTGGTTATTGCATAAATCTACTGAAAAACAACTCTGTTTCTCACAAATTTCAAATCATTCCACATGTGTATAGGTGTATAGGCATATATCTTAGAAAAGAGAACTTTACCAGAGAAATACTTGAAGATTTTTTTTTCACAGCTAAATTATTTTCCTTATAAATTTAACTGCTTTGGTTTTGCTTGTGAGCAAAAATATTTTAATTTTATGTAATCATAGTTGTCCATTTTTAATTTTTGTAATCCTCTAATCCTTGTTTGGGCCTTGATATATCTGAAAGGTAATTTTTTCCTTGCTCCTCTAATTCGTTTACATTATTACCTTTAATTTGGTCTAAATAGATAACTTAGAGATAATCTTAGTATATGGTGTGAGATGTAATCCTGTATCTAATTTCTTTATGATTGCTTTTCTATTTTCCAGAAGTCTTTGCTGAATAATGAGTACTTACTACAGTAGCTGGGGTCTTTTTGTTGTTGTTGTTAGTGTTGTGTTACATTTTAAATTTATTTTTAGTTTTCAACATTCATTTCCACAAGATTTTGAGTTACAAATTTTCTCCCAGTCTTTCTGCTATCCCCACCCATGATAGTGAGCCTACTGAATATCCCTCCCCCAAATTTGTTCTCTCTTATATCCTCCCCTATCCACCCACCAACTTTCTAGTAGGGCAAGATGGATTTCTATACCCCAGTGCCTGTATATTTTATTTCCCAGTTGCATGTAAAAAACAATTTTTTTAACATTTGTTTTTAAAACTTTGATTTCCAGATTCTTTCCCTTCTTCCTTCCTCACCCACGCTCACTGGGGAGAGAAGCAATTCACTATAGGTTGTACATATGTAGTTATCCAAAATGTTTCCATAGTAGTTATGTTGTGAAAGACTAACTTTATTTCCCTCCATCCTATCCCACCCCTATTTATTCTATTTTCTCCTTTGAACCTGACCCTTTTCAAAAATATTTACTTCTAACTACCCTCTCCCTCAATCTGCCCTGCCTTCTATCATCCCCCCTCTTATCTCCTTCCCCGCTAATTTCCTGTAGGGTAAGATAATATATTGAGTATATATGTTATTGCCTCCTAAAGCCAAATTCAATGAAAGGCTGACCCATTCTCCTTCACCTTCCTGCTCTTTCCCTCCATTGTAACAGTTTTCTTTTGCCTCTTTAATATGAGATAATTTACCCTATTCTATTTCTCCCTTTTTTTTTCTCCCAATATATTCCTCTCTCACATCTTAATTTTATTTTTTAGATGTCATCCCTTCATATTCAACTGATCTTGTGCCTTCTCTCTATGCACACATGTACACACATATACACACACTCACATATGTATTTATATACACATATACCCTCTTATACATACATATGTATGTATATATGTATATATATACATATATATGTACATATATATTCCCTTCAACTATCCTCATATTGAGAAAATTATCACGAGTTACAATTATCATTTTTTTCCATGTAGGAATATAAATAGTTCAACTTTAATAAGTTCCTTGATTTCTTTTTCTCGTTTGCCTTCTCATGCTTCTCTTGCTTCTGTATTTGAAAGTCAAATTTTATGTTCAGCTCTGGTTTTTTTTCATCAAGAATGCTTGAAGATCCTCTATTTCATTGAATGACCATACTTTCCCCTGAAGCATTATACTCAGTTTTGCTGGGTAGGTGATTCTTGGTTTTAATCCTAGCTCCTTTGACCTTCAGAATATCATATTCCAAACCCTCTGATACCTTAATGTAGAAGCTACTAAAATCTTGTGTTATTCTGATTGTGTTTTGACAATACTCACATTGTTTCTTCTTGACAGCTTGTAATATTTTCTCCTTGATCTGGGAAATCTGGAATTTGGCTATGATATTCTTGGGAGTCTTCTTTTTGAGATCTTTTTCAAGAAGCAATTGGAAAATTCTTTCAATTTCTATGTTGCCCTCTGGTTCTAAAATATCAGGACAATTGGAGGTGGCTGACAAGGGAGGAAGAGAAAGAATCTAGAATTTAAAGCTCTATAATGAAATGTTAAAAATCTATATGTATATATATATATGTGTATATATACAATTATTGTTACTATTATTATTGGCTACATCCAACTGGAACTTGGGATTCACAGGCACTGTGGAGGGGAGATCCATCCTGCCCTATCAGAAAGTTAGAGGAGTAATGGAGGATGACATAGGAGAGATTAGATTGGGGGAGGGGTTATACAAGGGGATAGCTGTTTTGAGAGGGGGGTAGGGGAAAGATGGGGAGAAAATTTGTAAATCAAAATCTCGTGGAAATGAATGATGTAAACTAAAGCAAATAAAAGAAAATATAAAAGAAAAAAAGAAAATATCAGGGCAATTTTACTTGAGAATTTCATGAAGGATGATTTCTAGACTCTTTTTTTGATTATGGATTTCAGATACTCCAACAATTTTTAAATTATCTCCCCTGGATCTATTTTCCAGGTCAGTGTTTTTTTCCAAAGAGATCTTTCCTTTTTTTTTTTTTAGTTGATTTGTTTATTTACTTTTAGTTTACAAGATTCTGTTCTACAATCCCTTGAGTTTCAAATTTTCTCCCCTGCCTCTCCCCCTCACTCATGGTGGCATGCAATCAAGTATAGGATCTGCAAATACTTTCACATTGGACATTAGTCTGGTTGTATAGAAGGGTTGTAACCGATGGAATGAACAATGGGAAAGAGGAAATAAAGCCAAACATAGAAAACAATGAGAGCGTGTAGTTTGCTTCAGTCTCCATTTAAACTCTGTTCTTTCTAGATCTTTCTCTGAATGCAGACATTTTCCATCTTGAGTCTTTTAGAGTTGTCTTATAACCTTGTGTTGCTGAGAAGAGTCCAGTTTACCAAAGTTGGTCATCACACATAGGATGTGTCAGTCATTGTGTACAAAGTTCTCCTGGTTCTGCTCTTCTCACTTAGCATCAGTTTGTATAGGCCGCTGCAGGTAAATGTGAAGTCCATCTGGTCCTCATTTCTTATAGCACACTAGTATTCCATTACATTCATATACCACAACTTATTTAGCCATTCCCCAATTGATGGGCATCCTCTTAATTTCCAATTTTTTTGCCACCACAAAGAGAGTTGAAATAAATATTTTTGTATATATGGGTCTTCCTCCCACTGCTATGATCCCAAAGAGATATTTCACATTGCTTTATACTTATTTTCATTGACTTGTTTATTTACTTTTAGTTTACAGGATTCAGTTCCACAATCCCTTGAGTTTCAATTTTTCTCCCCTCCCTTCCCCTCTCCATGGCGGTGTGCAATCAAGTATAGGATCTGCAAATGCTTTCACATTGGACATTAGTTTGGTTGTATAGAAGGGTTGTAACCAATGGAGTGAACAATGGGAAAAAAAGGAAGAAAACCAAACATGAAAAAGAATGATAGCATGTAGATTGCTTCAGCCTCCATTTAAACTCTGGTGTTTCTAGATCTTTCTCTGAATGTAGATATCTCCTTCCATCCTGAGACTTGTAGAGTTGTCTTATACCTGTGAGTTGCTGAGAAGAGTCCAGTTTATCAAAGTTGGTCGTCATACATACAATGTTGTCTATGATTGCATACAAATTTTCTCTGGTTCTGCTCTTCTCACTTAGCATCAGTTTGTATAGGATTTTCCAGGTAAATATGAAGACCATCTCCTCCTCATTTCTTACAGCACAATAGTACTCCATTACATTCATATACCACAACTTGTTCAGCCATTCCCCAATTGATGGGCATCCCCTTAATTTCCAGTTTATATTTTTTTTTATTAGTTTGGCTCTATATACTATAGAACAATATACTGTTCTATAGTATATTGATTTCTCATAAGGTCATTAGCTTCTGTTTGCCCTAATCTAATTTTGAAGGAATTATTCTCTTCAGTGAGTTTTTGAAATTCCTTTTCCATCTGGCAAATTTGGCTTTTTAAGGCATTCTTCTCCTTGTTGGCGTCTTGGAACTTTTTTGCCATTTGAGTTATTCTACTTTTTAAGGTGTTTTTTCTTCAGTCAGGCTGTTGACTCACTTTTCCTGATTTTCTTTCATCATTGTTATTTCTCTTCCCAAGTTTTCCTTTACTTCTCTTACTTGATTTTCAAAATCATTCTTGAGCTCCTCCATGGCCTGCAACCAATTCATATTTTTCTTGGAAGCTTTTGATACAGAATTTTTGAATTTGTGAAGTCCATCTGGTCCTCATTTCTTATAGCACACTAGTATTTTGTTGTCTTTGTTTTCTTTGTCTTTGTTGTCTTCTTTTGGTACCACATTTTTATCCTTTTGGTCCCCCAAAAAAGATTCTATGGTCTGATTGCACTTCCTCTGTTTGCTCATCTTGCCAGCCAATTACATGACTTTTGAGCTCTTTGCCATGGTAGAACTCTCCTTCCAGAGTATAGAGGGCTGTGTCCTAAATTATTGGGGTTTTTGCAATTGTTGTCCGAGCTATGAGGAGGGCTCCCTCTCTACAGCCACCATAGGCTCTGGCACACTAATGATCCTCACTCCAGGACCACTGCAGCCCAAATCCAAGCAAGAACAATTGTCCTCTGAATGGTTGCTCAGTCCCCCTGTGATCTGCAGGCCTGGAGTTTCGGAGACAGCCACACAGCTCTCACCCCAGGGGAAGGTACCAGACCATACTCTTCGCTCACCCTGGATCAACACGGTTCCCCATTGACCTTTTACTTTCTCTTTGGTATATATGGGTTGAGAAGTCTGGCAACCACCACAGCTGTTGGCGATTCACTCTCCTGAAGTCTGTTCCAGCCTGTCTGTGCCACTGGTTGGGGCTACCCTGGTTCTGGGCCTGGGTGGCTATGTATGACTGTGCTTGGCTTCCAGCCCAGTGTTATAGACCATTCCTGCCAGCCTGTCAGGCTGCCTTCAGCGGGAGATTTGTTTCTATCTGTCACTTTATGGGTTCTGTAGCTCTAAAATTTGTTTGGAGTCATATTTTACAGGTATTAGAGATGGTTGGTTGCTCAAGCAAGCTCCTACTTTTACTCTGACATCTTGGCTCTGCCTCCTTGTTTTGTTTTAAGAAATACTATACTAGTAGTTTTACTTGCTTCTGTATTTTATAATCTGATCTTTCCCATAGATTGAGCTCTAATTTTTAACCAATACTAAATAGTCTTGATGATTACTGCTGTATAGTAAACAGGTGAGATACTGTACTATTTGACCACTTTTCCTTCTCCTTCAACACATTTTGAATTATTTCTCTTAAGATTCTTGAAACCATTGCTCTACCAGACAACTGTCATTATTGTTTTATATTTTATAAAGTTATCTTTTTGTAGTTTGGTTAGTATGGAACCAACTAAGCAAAATAAGTTAGGAAATATTGACATTTCTATTATATTGAGTTAGTCTACCCATAATCAGTTGCTATTTTTACAAGTATTTACCTATGTCTTTATTTCTTTAAAGTATTCCCATATTCCCCATTAATTCACGTATTTTGTTTTTCTCATTAATTTTGATGAAATTATCTCTTATTTCTGATTTGTTCTTTGATTAACCAAACCATTAGGATTTAGTTATTTAACCTCCAATTAAATTTACTTTTCTTCTGTGGTCCTTCATTAAATATTTTATTATATTTTAGTAAGCAATGGATAAACTTAATATTCCCCCCCCCCCTCTTTCTACAATTGTTTGTAAAGTTTTCTGCCTCAATATTTTGGCAATTTTTAAAGATGTCCTTTTTTTAAATTTTATTTTATTTTATTTTATTTTTAATTTACTCATTTACTTTTAATTTACAAGATTCAGTTCCACAATCACTTGAGTTTCAGATTTTCTCCCCTCCCTTCCCCCCCCCCCCCCATGGTGGCGTGCAATCATGTATAGGA
>JAQQSV010006661.1:0-14220 GCA_028646515.1 Pseudochirops corinnae
TGCTCCACTCTAATTCTGAAGGAATTATTCTCTTCAGAAAGCTTTTGTGATTCTTTTTCCTTCTGGCAAATTCAACTTTTTAAGGCATTCTTCTCCTCATTGGCTTTTTGGGCCTCTTTTACCATTTGAATTAGTCTATTTTTTCAGGTGTTATTTTCTTCAGTCAGGTTGTTGACTCTCTTTTCATGATTTTCTTGCATCATTCTCATTTCTCTTCCCAATTTTTCCCCCACATCTCTTATTTGGTTTTCAAAATCCTTCTCAAGCTGCTCTATGGCTTTTAGGCAGTCTTCATGTTTCTTAGAAGCTTTTGGTGTGGGAGTTCTGACTGTGTTGTCTTCTTCTTGTTCCATGATTTGATCCTTTTTGTCCACCAAGAAGGAATCTAGAGTTCTATTACTGTTCTTAGCTTGCTTCCTTTTACTGCTCATGTTGCCAGTACTTGAATTTTTAGCTCTGTGGAAATCTGCTTCCAGAGGGGAAAGCTCTGTCCCAAATCACTGGGGTTTTCGCAGCTGCTGGAGCTTTTAGGAGGCTGCCATTTTTTTGCGGCCCCCACCAGCTTTGGCTCACTGAAAATGCACCTCAGGACCACCACCCAAGACCACAATCTGAATCCAGGCCGTTCAACAAAAGAGCACTTAGCCTCTGAACAATCACTTGGCCCCCCTGCAGTCTGAAGGCTTGGAACTCTGAAGCAGCCAAGTGGAGGTGGCTGCAGGGCCACCACTTCTGTTGCTTCCTTGCCCTGAAGCCAGTTTACCCAGACTGCTTTTCACCCACAAATTTAGCTGAATTTCACTGACCTTTCACTTTGTCCTTATTTCTTATGACTTGATAATTCTGGAAACTGCCACAGCTGCTCCAGATCCAGTCTCCTGAAGGCTCCAGCTGCAGCTTGTCCTGGCCACCCCAGGCCCAAGCCATGGTTTCAGGCTGGGCTGGTTTCAGCTCCCAGCATGTTGCAATGAGCTCTTCCTGCTAAGCTTTCTTTAGCAGGAGTTGTGTTTTTCTGTATTTTTATGAGTTTTGGAGCCCTAAAATTTTTTTAGAGTCATATTTTATGGGTATTTGAGGTGGCTATGTGGGAGCTGCGGAATCTTGCTGCTTCTATTCCCCCATCTTGGCTCTGCCCCCAGCACCTAGTTTCAAATTAAGCCTCAAAGAAACAGAATGTATGACCCCTGTTGCTGACATAACAGGAAGGGGCTGAACAGAGAACTCCTGTTGCTTATGTGACAGGAATGGGATGAAAAGGAAGGAGCAATATAAGGAAAAACCCCAACTGGGAAAGTCAGAATTTCCTAGGAACTCGAGGTTTTGGAGTTTCTTCTGAGGGCCAGCCAAGCTGCCGAGGACTTTGAGGGCCAGGCAGAGCTACCAGAGGAAGCAGTACTTTGCCTGTTTGTGGCTTTGTTAAGCCATGACTTCCCAGGAAGAGAGACTGTTAAGGATTTAATGTAGACTGGACACTGTGCTTTGGTGTGGAATAGGAACTGCACAGAGATCTGGATGAGGAGCTTGGAGCTGTCTGCCTTTGAACCCAAGTGAGAATTTCATGAATTCAGGTAGGAGATGGGACCATAGAAGGGGATCCAGGGAATCTGAGAGCCTACCTCGGGTCAAAATGAAGAGATCTCTCCCTGGATACTGAATAGTGACTGATTGAAGTTTTAACTTACTTATGACCTTGAACTTGTAACTTACTAGTGACCTGGGTGTGGATGGCTTGTATATTTCCCACTACCCATAAGAGGGTACTGAGTAGTGACTGATATTGTAATGTAATTACACCCCATGGGTGGAAAACTTTGACTATAGTACTTTGTGTCCATTAAGGAGGCCCTAATAATGAGTGAGTTAAGCATTAAGGAGGCTCTCCTCCTTAAGACTGATTCAATTAAGAACTTAACTAAATTGTATTGATTGTATAAATGAATGCACCTTGTTTAAAAGAGAACCATTGAATGAGGGAGTTACTGAGTGACTGATTGACTAAAAAATTTTACTTTGTTTAAACTATGTGACCACTTTGGTGAAAACCATGTAGCCATTTTAGTGATAAATTGTTAAGTTGTATCATTGTGAATGCTGCATTTTGATTTTCTATTAATTTTTGCTTGATTTGTTATTGAATGAATAGTGAGCTCTCTATACTATGTAATCAGAACTTTGAAAGCTATTCATAGCAGCAGTCCTCTGGAAAGCTGCTCATGTGTGGCTCTACACATTCCACCTCTTGTCCCCTTCTCCCATAATTTCCTGTAAAGTAAGATACCCAATTCAGTGTGTATGTTATTCCCTCCTTAAGTTAAATTCAATGAGAATAAGGTTGACACATTCCCTTTCACCTTCCTGCTCTTTCCCTCCATTATAACAGGTTTCTCTTACCTCTTTTATATGAGATAATTTACCCTATTCTATCTCTCCCTTTCTCCTTCTCCCAATATATTCCTTTCTCACCTCTTAATTTTATTTTTTAAATATCATCTGTTCATATTCAATTCATCCTGTGCCCTCTGTCTATGTATACATGTACACACATATACACACTCTCACATATATATTTATACACACATATACCCTCCTAAACATATATTTTGTACATATATATTCCCTTTAACTGTCCTCTTACTGAGAAAAGTCTCATGAGTTACAATTATCATTTTTCCATGTAGGAATGTAAATAGTTCAACTTTAATAAGTTTCTTATAATTTCTTTTCCCTATTTACCTTCTCATGTTTCTCTTGCTTCTTGTATTTGAAAGTCAAATTTTCTGTTCAGGACTGGTTTTTTTCATCAATAATAATTGAAGGTCCTCTATTTCATTGAATGATCATATTTCCCCCTGAAACATTAAACTCAGTTTTGCTGGGTAGGTAATTCTTGGTTTTAATCCTATCTCCTTTGATCTCTGGGATATCATATTCCAAGTCCTTTGATCCCTTAATGTAGAAGCTGCTAGATCTTGTGTTATCTTGATTGTGTTTCCACAGTACTGAAATTGTTTCTCCCTGACTGTAATATTTTATCCTTGACCTGAGAACTCTGGAATTTGGCTACAATATTCCTAGGAGTTTTCTTTTTGGGATCATTTTCAAGAGGTAGTCAGTGAAATATTTTGATTTCTATTTTGCGCTATGGTTCTAGAATACCAGAGCAATTTTCCCTGATAATTTCTTAAAGGATGATTTCTAGGTTCTTTTTTTGATCATGGCTTTCAGGTAGTCCAATAATTTTTAAATTGTCTTTCCTGGATCTATTTTCCAGGTCAGTGGTTTTTCCAATGAGATATTTCACATTTCCCTCTATTTTTTTCATTTGTTTGGATCTGTTTTAGAGTATCTTGCTTTCTCATAAAGTCGTTAGCTTCCATGTACTCTAATCTAATTTTGAAGGAATTATTCTCTTCATTGAATTTTTGAAATTCCATTTTTGTTTGGCCAATTAGAATTTTTAAGGCATTCTTCTCCACATTGTCTTTATGGGTCTCTTTTGACATTTGAGTTAATTTATTTTTTAAGGTGTTATTTTCTTTAGTCAGGCTGCTGATTTGTGTTTCATGATTTACTTGCATTATTCTCATTTCTCTTCCCATTTTTTCCTCCACTTCTCTTACTTGATTTTTAAAATCCTTCTTGAGCTCTGCCATGGCCTGCAACCAAGTTGACCAATACATATTTTTCTTCAAAGATTTTGATGCACGAGTTTTGACTTTATCTTCTTTTTCCATGTTTTGATCCTTTTTGTCCCCCCAAAAAGATTCTATGGTCTGATTGTGCTTCTTCTGTTTGCTCATCTTGCCAGCCAGTTACTTGACTTTTGAGCTCTTTGCTATGGAAGAACTCTGCTTTCAGAGTGGAGAGAGCTGTGTCCCAAATTGCTAGAGGTTTTACCATTGTTGTCAGAGCTGTTGTTGGAGCTATAGGGAGGGTGGTTCTTCTGCAGCCACCACAAACTCTGGCATACTGGTGTTCCCCACTTCAAGACCATCACCCAAGACTGTGACCCAGATCCAAGCAGGTCCAAGCAATGGTGATTACCCTCTGCAAAGTCACTTGTTTCCTCTATGATCTGCAGGCCAGGAGCTCTGGAGTCATCCATACAGCAGCAGTTGCAGCCACTGGGCTTCTGCTATATATTGCTCTAGGAGCAGTGGCCAGGCCAAGCTCTTCTTTCATCCAGTTCCAATAGAGTTCTCTACTTTCCTTTCACTTTCTCTTCATCATTTATGGGTTGAGAAGTCTGGAAACTGTCATAACTGCTGGTGATTCACTCCTTGATGTTTTCTCTGGCTAGTCTGGGCCTTGAGTCTGGGCCAGTGTGGCTCACACAGGACTTCACATGGCTCCCAGTCTGATGTGATAGACTCTTCTTGTTGGCCTGCCAGGCTGCCTTCAGTAGGAGATTTGTTTCTCTCTGTCACTTTGTGGGTTCTGTAGCTCTAAAATTGGTTTAGAGTCATTTTTTTTACAGGTATTGGAGATAGTTGTAGCAGACTTGGTCATGCAACTTTTGCCTGAAGAGATGAGAAGGATCCCACTGTATTGGTTGGCAAGCTTACTGTGCAACAACATTGGGTACTTTAGACATATCCTGCTCTTTTTTTTTTTTTTAATAAAGCATATTTGTTTTTGCGTCTTTAGAATTCCACTTCTAATAGTCTCTCTTGGTTTCTGAGCTGATTTTTGCCTGGAGAATTTTTGTTTGCAGGATCCTACCAATCTTATCTCTGAAAAAATTTAATAAGTGTCATTCATTAAAGTAAAATTTGTTAGAATTGGAGGAAAGCAACATTACCTATTGGAGGTATGGAAATTTTACTGCTGAGGCATAATGTTAATGGGATATAAGATCTTCCCCACCCATTAATAGCCCTATATGCCCAGCTGTGATACGTCCTGAATCACATAGATCCCATTGGGGGAGAAATTTGCTTAAAGAGACCTTTGCTTAGGGGAGCCTTGCTTGTAGGAAGGCTTTCACACCTTTTGGTACTAACCTAATTAGGCAAGGGCTGTGATGCCTTCTGGTCTTGAGAAGTATATATATAGTCTGAGTTAATATTTTGCTCTGGGAGTTCATTTATGAGAAGGACCTTGTGATTCCCTGGAGGAGACTCTGAGTATCTGTAGGTCTTTATGCTAATTTCTCTGCTTGTATTTTCTCTGACGTTCAGGGTGTTGACTTTTCACATGAACTAGTGAGTGGAATTAAAGTAGATTATTGGCCCCTTAAAAGTTCCTTTCCTTTTAGAAAGGCAGATCCAAGAACCTATACTAGCAGACCATCCTGGGTGTGCCAGGATGCTTGCTGTTACATGAGGACATCAAAAGTGCCTATTAGATTGGAAGTTCCTTGAGGAGAGGGAGTAGTGCAGTTATTTTCATCATCATATCCCTTGAAGCTTCTAGGATCATGACTTGCATATAGCATAGAATTGTTATGTTTATTATTTCAATGTTACACAATTCAATGAACATACATTGAACAAATCCAGAACCAAGCCTTCCTCTGAAACTTCAAGCATCAGACCATACATATATAACACACAGTTTATAATGTTTATTAGCCACAACTCAATATTTATTGGACTTTGGATACCTCATACACACTCAATAAATGGGTTGAATTAAACAAGTGAAATTAGTTAAAAATCTCTAAGATGAACATAAACTTTCACCCATTTGGGACACTTCAAGTATAACCCTACACACAGTGGAGAATATACAATAATAGGTGTTTTGTTATATTTGATTCTAGTCTTCTAATTCTAAGATTTTCAGATCATGATGCCTGATCTTATAGTATACAGGTAGGTTTTAAATGCTTGGATCAACTCATTCCATAGAATTAGAAACTGAAGCCCTGAAATATTCATGAGCTTTTGAATCAATAAACAAAGAAAATTTTTTTAAAAGATAATTTAAGCCAGGAAGGCCTACAACATCTGAAACATACTGATCCTGAGCTTTGGGGTTGTGGCAAGATGAATTTGTTGTATTTCCAGCATTTCCACATGTGACTCATCATGACATCTAAACATTGCCCACAAAATTAATCAGCTTTCAAAGTAGACATTTAGCCTCCAGCCAACTGATAGTTTTCAGATTCTCTATGGCATTCTAAGACTTGCAGCTACCTAGAGCTCTGCCATTTGAACAGTGAAGGTGGTCAAAAATTATTAAGCCTGACCCAAGTGATTAATAGAGATATAATTCTTTGAAACTCTTAAAAATGAATTCTAAATAATTTGCTTTATTTTTCCATTAAAATTATTTTCTGGGGAAAATAAAATGCAACAGGCATCCTGTCTCATGGCATAGCTGTGTTTTTGTTTTCTTTTTCCCCAGAAAGGAACTTCATGTGAAAACAAGATATCAATTAAATGTGTTTTAAATGAATCCCTCCTAAGATGAAATTATTAATAAGGAAAACTTTCTATATTACCCTTTAATTTTATCTGTTTTGTTTTAGGGTTCAGAGATGGAAAGTTTAAATATTCTTGGAAAGCTCAGAGGCAGTCATACTGACATAGAGTAGAAGATACAAATATATAACTGATCACCTGGCAACTTTCATCAAACATTCAGAAAAGAAATATCGCAAATAGAAGAAAAAACAAATATTTATTTTGCTATGCCTATACCTTATTTTTCAGGACTGAATCTATCCATAGGTAGAGTATATTGACACTTAAGTGATATCATCTGAGGGATACTGTAAAGGTTTGGGTCACAAAACACAGCTGATCCATTGGTCTTTCATAGCATTTAAAGTTCTAACAGTCACTCTTTGAACTGGAGAGATATCTCCAAAAGACTTCTTACACACACTCAAAACACAAGGTCATAAATAAAGAGCTGGAAGGGACTTTAGAGGTTATCTAATCAAGCCCTGTCATTTACAGATGAAGGAACTTGGGTCCACAAAGGTGAAGTGATTTATGAAAGGTCACACAAATGGGAAGTAGAAAAGTCAAGATAATAATCTAGGGTTTGATTCTGAGTTAACATTCTTTCCACTGAAGCACAGAGAATCAACATATTTAGGATGTTAAAAAATAGTCAGGGATTAGTTAATTGGACCAAAGGAGACCCTAAATGACTGCAGCATAGTTCAAGTAAACTTCTATAAGGGAATGGGAGGAAAATTCATCATGGATAAATGGGAGCCTATGGATGGAAGAAATAGCACCAACTGCATTTAAGGTGGCTAGGGCTATGACATACTCAGTCTGATTCCCAACATTGCCTATAGGCCATACTGCCTGCCTCCCTTTTCTCCCACTCTTTTAAACATCAAAAAACTTCTTTGTTTTATCCTATGGGTGTCACTCACCCATGAAATGACTATCTGAAATATATAATTGAACAATCACATGGTAAAGGAAGGAGATCAGGATTCAGGGTCAGAAGAACTATGTTTTAATCTTGCTCTGCTACTTTTGTGACCTTTTTGGAACAGAGTCATTTACACCCACTCCTTCCTCTCTGGGTTTCTATTTCCTCCTTTAGAGTCCCTTCTTGATCTAAATTATTAGAGGTAGAGTTCTTTTATTTCCTAAAGGAAAACAACAACAAGCATACTTCCAGCCTCTTTTAAATGTCAATCGTAAGAATGGCCCTATGTATCTTCAATCACTGAAACAAGACTTTTCCCTTCTTTTTTTTTTCAGGTAAATCCTCTTTTTTAGGCATCATCACAATCAACATCTACAAAATCAACTGAACATGCTGTACACTTGACTGGAAAAGGATTTTACAGAGCAAAACCCATGAAGTCAAGAACTTCCATCTTTTTCCCTCCACTATACACGTAAAAATATAAAATTTGACACTGAGATAACCAGCTTCTGCCCTTATCTGCCCTTATCAAAGCAGAAAATGCCTCCAGGTGTGTGTCACTTTGTTCTTGTTCTTTATAAAAGGTCAGATCTTCACAAATATAGAGAAGCTGAGATTCTGGGGAACACTAAATATTTCTGAGTGGTAGAAAGGGAATACACAGACCCATCAACTCTCGCATTTTTAGTAAAATTTTCTGCCATCTAGCTAGTGGATGACACTAGTTAAACTACATCATAGTTCTTTAGATTCCTTTACCACAAAAGGAAGCCTCTAGGTAGTGAGCCAGCTGACTGACTAGAGAGAGTTGATTGTTAAATTTTCAGTATGAACATTGAGATATCAGAAATGGGCAAATCCTATGAAAGAAAGCTTAATTTATTTTTTTGTTAATTGTCTAGATCAAAGTGACAAATAAAAGGTTAATAATACACATTAAATTTCAGAATGTTGTAAAGCCAAGCACTAGCAGCTTTCTAGAAGAATGCTGCTGTGAACAGCTTTTCAAGGTTCTGATTACACAGTATAGTGAATACTCTATTTACTCCATAACAAATCTCGGCAAAACATTCACAGAAAATCAAGGTATAGCATTCACAATGTTACAACTAATCACAAAGAATCAAAATACAGCATTCACTACAGCTTATTACTAAAATGGCAACATAGTTTTCACCACAGTGGTCCCAAAATGTTGAACAAAGAACATTTAGTAACTCAATCACTCAACTGTCTTAATCATTCAATCATCTTTAAGGAGGTTTGTCTCTTTAAGGGACACAAAGTACAATTGTCAAAGTTCTCCACTCGTAGGGCCCAATAAGTCACAAATCAGTCACTTATTCAGTCATTATTCACTATTCAATCATCAGAAAATACACAAGCCCTCCACCCCTAGGTCACTAGTAAATTACAATTTCTTAGTCAGTACACAATATTCAAGTAAACTCTTCTTTCAGCTTGACTCAGGGTGGTCACTTAGACTCCCTGGCTCCCTTTCCATAGTCCCAGATCCTACCTAGATTCACCAAACTGTCACCTGGGTTCAAAGGCAGAAAGCTCCCAGGTCCTCCAGCTCTCCAAGCACTTCCTGTTCCATGCTGAAGTTCACAGTGTCCAGTCCACCTTAAATCCTTTGTGGTCTCTGTTCTCAGGAATTTAAGGCTTAACAAATTCACAAACAGGTTCATGCAAAGTACTAGCATCACAGTCATGCTTCCTCAGTCTGCAGCAGCTCCAGTTGGCTCTTGGACATCTTTGGCAGCTCCCAGAAGCTCTGGCTGGCCCTTGGACTCAGCAGCTCCTCAGCAGAAGCTCCAGCTGGTTCCCTGAATCAAAATCACTACACTCAGGTTCCCAAAATCAAAATCATTCTCTCCAGCCTGGGGGGCCTTTCTTCTTCAGCCTCCCTGGCAGCAGCAGCTTCTGCTTTCACAAAGCTTGCTCCAAGAAGATCTGCCTGACCCAGCACTTGCTTCTCCTTATATACACACAGCAACCCCTTCCTGTTATGTCTCTTTCTTTAACAGAAGCTTAATTTGAAGTAGGTGCTAAGTACCTCTCAGCTTAGTAATACAAAAGGAACCTCTGATTTCATTACTATTACAAATGTGTCCTGTGTACATACTTCTTTGGAAGGATAGGGAGGAGTCAGTTGTTAAACTTTTATCAGCATACCTTAATCGTAGATTTAGAGATAGAATAACTTTAAGAAGCCATCCAATTTACCTCTTTAATTTTACCAATGGGGAAACTGAAAGCCACAATGATTCATGACTTGCCCAAAGTGACATAGAAGCTCTTGGTAGCAAGGGTAGGATCTGAACCTAGGTTCTCTGACTCTAAATCTGTGCTTTCCACTATGAAATATTCTTTCACCAAACCCTACTCTAAAATGTGACTGAATAATGCATTTTCCTTTCAAAGGATTGCTTATAAATGATGAGTGTCCATAGTGTTCAGAGTTAGTACTCTTATAATTTAACAACATGTGCGTGTCTCAAAACTACCTTGCTATGCAAAATTGCATAATAGGGCTTATGAGAAAAGGGGACTTGGGGACCAATGCCCAAAAACTTCATTAGTGACAAAATTAAAAAAGATAAGGACCTAATAAAAATGATCATAACATTTTATACATGTTAAGTGCTTAAGAAATGTATAACTACACCAAAAATACTGGGAGCCTTAACAGGTCAGTTTGTACCCCAGTTTTCAGGGGCCCCATGCTGGCAAAGTATCTAAAAAGTCAGGTAGGCACTAACTTCAGGGTCCTGGAAACTATCCTGGAAGGAGTGGGGATAACAGTGGTGAAGACCAGTCCTTCTCTAACTCATGGCTTTTCCTATACCAGAAGATAGGATATAAATGTAACATTTTACCTTGACAAAGACTTGAATTTCTTTGTAGAAGTGAGTGTTGGAAGGCTGTGAGTTACTGTGAAATCCAGCTCTCTGCATTCTGGAAGAAGAAATGTTCATAGAAGCACACACAAAATTCCTGAGTTGCTGACAGGGTGACTCACCTAGTGTCACAGAATTCAGCATGGATTAAAGGCAAGACTTAAATATTGATCATTCTAACTCCAAGGGCAGCTTTCATAATACACCATGTTTCTTCTCAGGTCTCTCCTTGCACATAGTAAGTAATTAATAGCCATTTGATGAAATGAATTGAATTGATATTACCTATTTTAACAACTTACTTTTTATCCAATTTCAGAAGTATTATGTTGGAGCTAAAGAGAGATAGCTGGTCTTGGGATCAGATAAAATGGGCTCAAATTTTGTCTTGGCAACTACTACCTAAGTGGCTTTAGGCAAGTAACTTTACTTCTCTCCATCAATTTTCTGATCTTTAGAGGTCTCTTTATATTCCTAGATCAAACCCACAGCCATGTTAAATCAGAGCAAGCCACTGCCATGAGACTACTGTCTTTCTGTGAAAACAATCATCATTTCCCTGATATCAACTACTCCTCTTCACAGGAGCCCTGATATGATGGACTTCTTGTTTTCTTAAGCTTTGGAAGTGCTACCACTCAGTGGGCATTACAATAATCAACTTAAGTTTGACTTTCCATCCTCTATTTTGGGGGTGGGGGGGACTTGTGGCCTCAAGGCTACATGTGACCCTCCAGGCCAATGGTTCTCAAACTTCCTAATGCTGCAACCCTTTAATACAGTTCCTCATGTTGTGGTGACCCCCAACCATAAAATCATTTTTGTTGCTACTTTATAACTGTAATTTTGCTACTGTTATGAATCGTAATATAAATATCTGCTATGCAGGATGTATTTTCATTGTTACAAATTGAACATAACCCACAGGTTGAAAACCACTGCTCTAGGCCCTCAAGTGTGGCCTTTTAACTGAATCCAACTGTGAAGATTCCCTAGTCCTGCTCTGGTTCACCACTACTCCCTCCTTTAATCACTACATAGACTATACCCTCTTTTTTTTTCATAAAAGTTTAACTGTAGACACTACTGTTCCTGATCACCACCTCCATACCATGATCCCTCCATTCTGAATAATAGAGATCTAACCTCTCTCCAAAAAATGTTGCACTCTGGTCTGGAATCCCTCTGAGTTCTGAAAGTAGCTTTCACTTTATTTTGCCCAAAAC
The DNA here is from genome assembly GCA_028646515.1 of Pseudochirops corinnae. NCBI lineage: Eukaryota > Metazoa > Chordata > Mammalia > Diprotodontia > Pseudocheiridae > Pseudochirops > Pseudochirops corinnae. Next base: position 11,477 of record JAQQSV010006661.1, read on the forward strand.
TGGGCTTTCATTTAATTTTGTGGCGACAAGTTCGAAGCCATTCCAATGTCCCCAAATTCTCCCCAGTTTCCTGCCCAGCTACCCTTTCTCCCATCATTCTATTGTCCTCTCCATTGGCCTATAAGTTTCTTGAGGGCAAGGACTGACTTTTTTGTTTGTATAACTAAAGCAGTGCCTGACACATAATAAATATTTAATAAATCTGTCTATCTATCTGTCTGTCTGTCTGTCTCTCTCTTTTCTCCAAAGTTATTAACATGCCCAATGACATTTACATATTATGATGGACTGTCAAAGAGATTCACCTGTGTCAGTTATCCTTTGCAAAGTGGCTTGGCTGTCTGCTTTCCTGTTTTGGTACATAAATTTCAGTGCATATAAATAATAAAACACTCCCAACCATTCAGTTGAGGAAGGTTATTATTTTTCATACGCAGTTAAAAACCCAGGGTGTCAAAGTCATGCTTTATGGCATCACCCCAGGCAAATGCATCATTTGTCAAAATCCTTGCTCCAATAAAACCTCTTTATGGCTTATATATTTTATTTGTGATTTTATGAGGAAGATCTGAAACATCAGGTATTCGTGTTGTAATCACCGTTTATGGGAATGCACTGTATCCCATGATCCAAGAATTCATGCGAATCTATGACAGGGAATGAACGAAGCTAAGATTTGGACAGTAATTCCCATGGTATTCCTGATACAATGCTCAATATCTCTGAAACTATATCTTTACAACACTTGCCTACCTTGCCAGAATACTGTGATAATTAATTGGGCATTAATTTTAATGTCCTTTGAAGAATCAAAAGTGCTGTGTATTACGATCATTATAGCAGCTTTATGGGTTTCTGCCTGTTTTATTGGTTTGTACTGATTACTTTTCTTTATTAATACATTAAAATTAACCCTCAAATTGAAATGTTTCTATGAGATTTTCTATTTTTAAAGATTAAGATTTCTTCTTTATTTGGCAATTTAAATTGACATAAAAACATGTACAAGATTACATCATAATTCTTTGTTCTACTTTATTATTCTATGAGCCCTGTTACTTAAAAAGAAAAAAAAAACAGTAATAATATGGAACACAGAAATGCTCCCCAAAATGCCAAAACCATGGCCCTTTCACTAGACAGTACTGACATAAAATAATAAAGATAACAATCCAAATTAAATCTGACATATATGTAGTCACAAAATCCTTTTTAACTTAAGATTCTCACAATAGTCCTTTGGGTAGCTGAGAGGAACGTCATTATGCTCACTTTCTTAGGAGGATTTTGAGAGAGTAATTAAGTGTCTTGCCCAAAGTTACATGTCGAGTTAAGTGATGGAGTCAAGTCAAGCCTAGGTCTTTTGACTCCAAGTCTAGTATTTTTGGGGAATTGAAGTAGTACCATGGATAGAGCATCAGGTCTGAAGTCAAAAATGCTCCTGAATTCAAATATGGCCTCAGAAACTTACTAGCTGTGTGACTCTGGGCAAGTCACTTAACTTTGTTTGTCTCAGTTTCCTCTTCTGTAAAATGAGCCAGAGAAAGAAATGGCAAAGCACTCCAGTGTCTTTGCCAAGAAAATTCCAAAAAGTGGTCATGAAGAGTTGGACTCAAGTGAAAAATCACTCAACAAAAATGACAAAAATAACAAAAACAACAACTAGTAATTATTGTTTTCATTCTATTATTCTGCCTCAAGGGAGATCCAGAAATAACTGAAATAGCAAATTTGAAGAAATAGGACACAAAAAGACATTTCCTATCAAATAAGTTTTTGTTTTGTTTTCTTTTTTATTATTGTTAATGTTTGTGTGTGTTTGGTATTTTAGTTAGGACTAGTGATTTCATGGGTGTGCAAAACTCTCTGTAAACTCAAGGGATTGTGGAACTGAATGTTGTAAACTAAAAGTAAATTAATAAATTTAAATTTTAAAAGGGAAAAAAGAAAGAAAGAAATTTCTCTCTACTAATACAGACTGCCAACTCTTCTCCATCTTATAGTCTTAGAGAATGGCCTAGAGAATGGGCTAAGAGGTTAAGCCCAGGATCATACAACCAGTGGTTATCACTGAAAGGACTCAAACACAAGTCATTGTGAACCCAAGGTCATTTCTCTCTCCATCTGACTATACTATAGACAACATGCAACACTAACATTTATATAGCCCTTTCCTCACAGCAATCCTTTGAGGTGGGTGGTGTATTTTGTACTGTACTTCCCACCTCCATTATACAGAAGAGAATGTTGAGAGTCAAAAAGATTGTGACTTGGGGGCGGAGCCAAGATGGTGGCGTAGCAGCAGCAACAAATAGCAGCTCTCACATAGCCACCCCAAAATACCCATAAAATAGGACTCTAAACCAATCCTACAATTCCAATAGGACTCTAAACCAATCCTACAACTCCAAAACGCACACAAGGATACTTCCCACTAAAGTCAGCTCAGCTACGAGGAACCATATCAGCACTGCGAACCGAAACCAGCCTGGCCTGAAGCCCCAGCTGTGCCCCGGGGGTGGCTGGGCAGGAGGTGCAGAGAACCCTCTCAGGTAGGGTGGATTAGCAACAGCTAGTGGGGAGTGTGAAAAGGGGAGATTAGCAGTCTGGCCGAAAGGTCTCCAGAGCGGAAAAGTGAAAGGCAGAGGTTTTGCACCCGCCTCCGCATTGTAGCTTCCCACCCGCGGCCTGCAGACAGCAGGGAGACTGAGCGATTGTTTTCAGGCCAGGGCTCTCACGTTGAG